>WAAE01021864.1:0-30476 GCA_013400495.1 Nicator chloris
AACTGCAACCATTTAGGGAAGCCAAGTGAACTGCAAAGTCAAGAATACATGAATAGGATTTCTTAAAGGAAAGGTGTGATTATAGTCTGCATTTCCAGCAAGAGGGAAACTTCTGCAGGAATCAGATCAATCTCAGTACCAGCATTCTGGAAAACTTAGTATAAAGTTACTTATCTGGTACCAAATTTCTTAAATCAGTCTCATAGGTCAAGATCACTCATACCTCTCACACAAAGAGCAAAAAACATTTATTACTTATCAGAAAGGTTGAGAATGAAAAAGGAGAAAATGCCTGATTGCCACTTGAGATGCTGAACGCATGAAGCTGTCGAGTATCCAGTTTGTAACTACCCTGAATGTCACTTAATCAGGTCAGTTAAGGGCAGCTGGAGAAGTGCAGCACCACACAGAGCAAAGGAGAGTTAACAGCTCTTCAAATACACCATCCAAATCACTATCAAGTAACTACTCTCGCAGACAACAGTAGAAGAGGCTGGTTTGGCTCTTCAGCGTTTATGATGTTGGTGGCTGAATGAGGTAGACAAGGTGAATGATTCGGTTCCTCTGTCCAAAAAGATATCAGGATCTCCTCAGACAATATGAAAGAGCGGGAAATTTTATGAAGATACATCAAGTAGCAGCTGCCAAACTACACCAAATATGTGAAACCTGGTGTAAAGGCCTTATAAAGCCAGGTGTGGGCCAGCAAAACCCCTTCCTGAACCACTGGATAAGTATTTCTAAAGTCACCAATTAAGATACACATGCAGCAAAGTAGTATCACGGACTTCAATAACCTAAATTCATCATGCAAGTTTCCTCAGGTCACACTACAGTGTATTTCTCTCACAGCTTTTTCACCTACAGGGTAACTGCAGAAAGCATTGACTATCTAAATAAGAAATCCATGATACATTAAATTTTCAGTTCACTCTTTGAAGGTCTGTGGGACAAGGAGTGCTTCCCAGAGATGAAAACTAATTCAGACATGACTGATTTACAGACAAACACTTGCTCAAAAACTCGCTATTTTAAGATTCACTAAGCAGTTTATCTCTAATATGAATTCTCCAGTGAAACTGATGTTTTGTGGAGAAGCTATAGCTTTAAGAAAAAGCTCTCTTCTGTGCAAGTGACATAGTGAGGTAGTAAGGACCCAGGGCTCATCCATTGCTTCTGAAGGCTGTGCACAAAGCTGATCTAGGGTCAGTGCTGAAGTACACTTTTTCACATCAGCACTAAGCTCAGAGCCCTTTGGACACTTCCAATGTTTCAAGATAAGAATGGACACCGCAAGTTCCAAATGGATCATTTCTTATTAAATCTTATTTCACTAGGGTAGAACCCATTTGTTCAGGAGTCAGCAGACTCTGACAAGGATGCAGATTGTTTCTTCAACAATCTTGGTGAAGAAATTGTTTCTGAGAAGCAGAAACATCTGGCATTTCAAAAGGAAGGCAAATATGAGTTTAAGAGAGAGTTTGTTGTTGCTGTTTAAAAAGAAGTAAGAGATTAAAGCAAACTGCAGTAAGGCACCTAAGAAAAACGAGAAAGGCCAAAAATCAAGATCCACCTCAAATTTCTGAGGTCTTTAGATAGCTGTGAGGGCTTGCTGACATGGAACAGGAGTGCATATTTTTGGACACCATTAGAGCAGACTGGTATGAAGTGCTTATGGTATATACATCAGTTAGAGTGAGGACGGGTATGTTTTTGTGGTTTAACCAATTTAAACACCAATTGGCATCTCAAGACAAAACTTCTCTAGTGCCAGGCCCCTGCTGTGAGTAGGAACACCTTTCAAAATGGCAGAAGTGAGTTTATAAACCTTATTTCCCCAACAGCCATTGCATTGTATCACTTTCAAGATTCTTTTTAGTCAAATACTACTCACGAAAGTTGAAGGATGGAAAGAAGAACAGAGATGGTCCAGGAAGAATAAGAGAATTGAAGGAGCACATACCAGAATCATAGGTAACTCCACGATCACTGCATTATTTAGCTGATAGCACAGCAAACTTTTGAAAACTTTGTCACTGCTAGCACTCAAGCCCATACACGGAACAGTCTAATCCAGCAGTAAAACTCAAACAGATTCTATTTTTCTTCCCCCTCAACAGTGGCTAACACTAGAATGACCTATATCTGAACTAAGGTCATAAAACAGTAGCCATTTGATAATCCTCCCCCGTTTTCACATTAGGGGGCTTAATAGCTACATTTAGGTGAAGTCAGATCTTCGCATTTAGCTGGGCCTTGCTGTGACACACTCTCTTCTGTGAGCCAAATTGCCAGCTGCAATCACAAGCAGGGCTCCTTTAAAGCAGTCTTCTATAATCTGTTATACATAACAGCAGTATTAATTCATTGTTAATCAAAAGATGTCCAGCAGTTTTACACCAGTAGCATCTTAACCTGGCATTCCTAAATCATGTAGTGCTTTTAGAATGGAAAATAAAACTTTTAAATAAGATATACAAAGCTTTTTGACAATAGTATGAAAAGGAGAGGCATATTCAGCCCTAGATTAATTACTGCCCTCTGACTTACCAGTGGATCATCAGACTAGAAATGCACCAAAGCTAGTTTATAAAGCTGAATATTCCATAAAATTCCATGAAACTGGAATTATGACAGTGAGAACTATTATTCACATGTAAGACTAACTAGCCTTTAATTGAGATGGTTTGAAGAAGCTGGGAACTGTGGAAGGAGGAAGATTAAATCTGAATTTTTAGCATTTTTAAAATAAACTAGCAACATTTTACAAGAAAACACACTGAAAACCAGTAATTCCTCCCCCTGAACAGCACTTTGAACATGACAAATCAATCCCCAGATGCCACAAAAGCTAGGATGTCTAACTGGATATCAGGACTCTACTAAGTCATAGAGAAATTGAAATCAAGGAACATAGTTAAAGAGGTCACAAATTCAGTGAGCTTTCATTTACCAACAACGTTAAAAAAAATTTAAAAACAGGGGGAAAAAAAATTACATCTAGTGACATTTACCCAGCTCACACTACTGCAATACAACACACGCTGCTATGGAGATACAAGCCTGGATGGATGTTGAGAACCAAACACAAGAGCAGTAACTGAGATGCTAGAAGAATTTTGCCACGAATAGGATGTTTATCTAAGAAGGGGTTAATGCAGCTTCTCAAGCTACACAGGAACCTGGACAGTGCCAGAAGTGGAAACAAAAAAAAACCCTGACACGTGGCTCTTTGATCTGCAGAGTGGCATGCTGTTGACCACGCCCCATAAAAAGGAATTCAGCCTCCACAGCTCAATGCATTTCTGCATATTCAGAGTTCTCTGCTCTTTGCAACACATCTTCCGTGCTCTTAAATGCTCAGACAGATGAGCCACTACCATCCATCCTCCCGACTCTCCCCTCACTTCTTCCTGGCTTCTTTATGCCTCTAGTGAATGGAAGGATAAAGTGGTAGATTAGCAGTGGAAAAAGAAGAAATATATCACGTAACAACTTTATACGCCCAAACAAGGTTATATTTGATTTCAGTTTTGTTTGGTTTTCTGCTCTGTGGTTCTTTTCCTAATACATGGTAGCCAAATTTAGAATGTCATCTTGCTTTTCAGAAGTTTGATACTATACATGTGAACCACACCAATTCAGTTCTGTTTCAACCTCTATTAACGTTCCAACTTATCTTATCAAAGTTCCCACCAAGCACATTGAAGAGAGCAAAGTTCAAGAATAACATAAAAGACAGTAGTTCTAACTGGGACAAAGAATTTTAAGTTAGTGAAGTCTATAAAGCTCTGCCTGACCTCTACACTTTACATAAACACACTGAACTCTAAAGGTTAGAACAACACTTTGTTTAAAGCCCTGATACTTGAGTCATATTCAAGAAAAAGGGATCCATTGTAACCCTCTACTCAAAACACCCATATAATGTAGCTGAAAAATAAGAAAGGCAAGGGTGGAAGAGGGAAAGAGGTACTAATTTTTCCCATTTTAGCTTTAGGCAGTACAAGCCCTAGCTATCTGATAGTAGCTGGAATACAGCTCTGCAACAGCATACACTGATCTGACAAACTGATCAGCATAACTCATACCTATTATTATTTCCCTGACATAGCAAGGCAGTTCAGGAGACTCAACTAACAGAAAACCAACTCAGAGCAACAACAACAAAAAAAGTAACAGTAGGCCTCTCAGGCTAACTGAAAACAGAAGGGCAGTTCACTATTACACCAGACAAGTTCTATTACAAAGACAGAACAAGTGGAAAGATCTTACTGTTAGTGGTACTGTATTCTGTCTCATCAAGAGTCTTGTTGGTTAGGACACTCTCCAGCCAACTTACACACTTCAAATGCTCAAAAATGCTGCTAAAATAAGCAGTTGCTAAAAACCAGAAGCCTTGTTCTCCCCAGTAAAGCTACTTACACTTGACTTGGGAAAAAAACAGGAACATTGTAAACCTGATTGGAAAATTGGGCCAAGGTAAACTAGATCTGACCTTTTCTTTCCTCTTCTTCCTCCTGCCACATTTCCCCTCCTGTTTTCTAGGTTAGTGTTAAGCTAGATTACTTTTACAGTCTAGTTTGTTGAACTGTTTAATAAATGAATGCTCACACCAGTCAACATAAATCTTGAAGGTAGGTACAGTGAGTTCAGAAAGAAAAACAACAATACTGTGTTATGCATCAACAACAAAAAAAATCCCCTGAAACTTACCAACCTCAAGCACTGGAGTACACAGTTACTAAATACCAAATCAAGGGAAGAAATGAGAGGGAGCTGCAGTGACTTTATTTACACTCCATGGTTTTGATTTACACAAGTTCTAGCTTAGGAAATTCTCAGTGCCTATAATGTAGAAAGACTATCAGAGTCTAAATTTCTCAGCTCTCTATCAGCACATAAAAAATAAACAGCTACCATACAAGAACATACAATAAGAAAGTTCAAGCTATGCCTAGAAACACTGACAAAGATTACAGTAGTTCCTGGAACACTTAAAAATTGAACTGCTTCCACATACCAGTATCTAGACATAGGGAGCACCAAAAACAATCACAGGTTTTATCAACACTACTGAAGATATGCGTATCTGCTTGCATGCCCAGCAACACATTTCTCTTCCATGTGCAAAGAATTCAAACCAAGCACTGCATGCATGCCACACAATCCATGGATTAGTCTATGCAGCAAGTACAGTTTCATCTTTCATAAAAATTATGTTCCACAGATCCCTACAATTGCAGGTTCTCAAGGGATCAGTGAACTAGTACTGCATCTACACCTAAATACACAGAACTTCCTCCTTCTGCCTTTTCAACTAAGTCTCTGGGTGTCATTAATTTAACTTTTCTTATATTGTTTTCAGCACATAGGAATTTCTCCCACAAGTTGATCACACAATAGCCCTTCAAAAACATGACAGCAGTGGGCAGCTACTTTCTGAGGGAAATGGTGAGGAGTTGAAATGGATTATGAGATACAGAAAAGAAGCTGATTTAACACTACATATTTGAAACAAAGGTAGTCCAACACAAAACAAACACCACGTGTTTTCTCTTACTTCAGTCTAAAGACAGTTAATGCAATACATACACCACAGCAACGTCCAATGACCTATATACACACACTGACCATGTTTTCCACTTTTGTTAACCTGCTTTGTTCAGGGGAAATTGGGAAGGTATATTTAGGGCTGTGATCCATTCCTGTCAGCTAAATCAACCCAGTGATTCCCTTCTGCTATTACCCATGCTGCATCTGTTGCAAAGGCCCATTCCTATCCTTGCCTAGCAGCAGGAGCCATCAGATTTTTTTTTCTGCAAACCCCCAACTCTGCAACAGCCAGTTGACCAGATAGTGAGTTAAAGCATATCAGACTGGACCCCAATGAGTGCTGATGCAAGCGTCAAAGAGGTATGAACACATAGACAGAATTGCAATTACTCCATTCTAGTAACAGTTCCATGTATCTTGACAATGCAAAACAGCATTTCATTGCATTCTTAAACTGTGGTTCACAGTAAGTGTTCAATGCTAATTCCCACTTGCACACCTGACTCTGTAATACTAGTTTGAGCTATTCCCTTACATAATACCATCTTCCCCCATTGCATCAAAAACTGCCTGTGAGCCTGTGCTGTGATTGAGATCTAGATTTAATTCCTCTTCTTCCAACATTTGCAGTAACACTGAGATTACTTCCTTGTTCTGCTTCATGCTGGAATCACACCAAGGGTTTCACACCACAGCCCAAAGCACAACAGATCCACAGGAACACCTTACACCAAGGATTACTGCCCATCATATGGGATGATGGCACTATGGCCATAGCAGGCTTGTTGGCTGTTTAAAGATGCTGGAGTGCCAAGGAAGCAAAAAAGTTCAAAGCAGGTATCATACTGAAGTCACTGTTGCGTGCAGTCTGTTAGTGGCCTGACAGGTGACAGAGCACTGAAGCACTGAGCCACCATAACACTAAATACTAAAAAAAAAAAAAAAAAANNNNAAAAAAAAAAAAAAAAAAAAAAAAAAATTGGAAGTCTAGATCTATCAAAACAGAATTAGATGCACTAATGTATCCTAGTTTTAAAGGACAAAAGTCTGAAAAAAAAATAACAAGAGTAAAGGAGTATTTGCATGCTAGATTTCCCAAGCATACAGAAATGGATTTTCACTTTGATCAAATTTCAGTTTTCATATGAAAGCAATACCAAGGCTATTTCCTGTCAAATGTGTGCCCTTGAGCTGCAGCAGAGGAAGAGTAAAACTTCTGCCCTTCCCCCACATAGCAATGTAATTTTTTTAGAAAAACTGGCAATAATATTTTAATCTTTCACTGAAAAATGAAAATTTTACTTCGACATTGTTATATTTTCACCACATACTGCATGGTCCTAGCAAGATTCCAACATCCATGGTTGGAATTACCTGGCACTTTCCATTAAAAAGCCCCATATTACTGCTTCAAACCTCACCCACAGGCTACTGTGATAACACAGCAAAAAGCCCAGCCCTGTGCTGGAAGCTTTCTTGCATCCCAGCCATTACTTGGTCTCTCCTCTGTGCCTATTCATGAAAGTAATGGGAACTCAAAGTACTTGCCAACACTCTACCTATGAAGTTCCAATGAAATTGGGCAGTGAGATCAATTACTGCTTGAAAAAACCTGCATAAATCCTGTTTTTTAAGGCTGATCACAAAGCTAGACTTACAGCTCCATACTGCCAAAGCCTCTCAATCTAATGGAATAGAATTTATCACTTCACATTATAAAGTTCTAACAAAGAGCACCAGAGAGCACTTTTTAATTCTTCTGATATTCACCTCTATAGAATACCTTCAAATTTAAACCACCACAGAACTCAGTTACTGGCCAACTCGGGTACTTCAATTCTCAGCTTTCTGGCACTTTTCTATAAATACACAATTTAGAATTAGGGTATTTTATGTTAGTTATGTCACAAAGACTGTACCTAGGACAAAACATACCAATAAGCACTGCTGGTAAGTATAAGCACTACTTGTCAGCACGTACTATACAGCTGTAAGGGCATCAGGAGAATTGAGATCTCCAGGTGCTTTTTAAGAGCATCTAGTTTTGAACTCTGATCGAGTCATGCAAGAGTAAGGAACATCCAATAAGCACAAGTCTAAGCATCTTAGGAATGTCAGTGCTCAACATAACACACGCGAAGATTTCCAGCTGAACAGACATTTTGTACAGAACACCTATTTCAAATTTCTGCTAATATATTCCATTCATTTACCACGTGGAGTCTTTTGTACCTTCAAGTATGTTTAGATACCAAATAAACAAATTTTCAGTAATGTCAGTGAAATTTTAGCACTGTTTTTCTTTTCAAATTCTTTTAGTGTTTGAACATATTGACATGAGACTTTAAATCATACTCTGCAGGTCACAGAACAACATATTAGGCTGGCAAACCCCAAGCTTTTACAGATATGGATGGGCTTTAGAGTTAAGTCTGCAACCAGGCTTTGACCAATGAACAACTCAGCTACTGAGCCCTTCAAGCAGAAGTCCCTAATTATCACTAACCCTCCACTGAATATTATTTCAGTCTCATTGTTGTAAATATGTGAGCTTCAACCACTGTCTTGGAGGTGTTATCTCTGGCTCAGTTTACCACTTCCATGAAGACAGCAGATGAGGAATCCTTGACAGATAAATTATTTCAAAGTGTTTAATTAATTACACTACAGAAATGCCAATACTGAATTTAATATCAACAGGAAATGACACAAGACAGCAAAATAAAATTGTCTATCCAAAAACTTCAAGAATTGGGGGTCTACTGCCTTACCATATTGTTTTTCTCACTTTCCTACAAACATATGATTATTGAGAAGAGTGCCAAATCCATCATACTCACCACTCCTTCCTCCACCATGCTGCCATTTCAGCCATCAACCCAGCCATTGTTCAGACCTTCCAGTTAACACTAACTTTGTTAGACTCTTCAAATCCTTAAGAATACTTGTGAGAGCAAGGGAGAACAATGAACCATTTTCACTTTAGAAGTTATTTTCAGCTATTGTAGGAGGTTATTTTACAAAACTTAATGCAACAGAATTTCAAAGGAGTAAAGGCAAAAAACCTCTCCTCCACTAAAAACCCCCAGCCCAAACCTGTTAAGCCTACTCTACCTCCACTATCATGACTATTCACTTTCTTGCCACTTTGTTTACACTCTCTCTCTGATAAGGGCTGTTCAACAGGCCTGCCAGGTAACAGTTCTTAACTGAGATAGCTCTTGACTAACTATTAAACCATAACCTATGTCCTTTCTCCTTCGCGGTTCCTAATAATTTCAGGGCTCCTTTCTATTACCTGAATTTCACATCATGAATATACAAAGAAATCATACCCTCAACTTTTATTCCAAATAAGACAAAGCTGAATGCGAAGCACCACCACAGAGCAATCAGTGTAAAATGTAAGTAATTACATGACAGTTTTGCACTTTGCAATTCTCAGTGAAAGGCCAATCCAAAAAGCAATTCTGAAGCAGTTCCCTAAACCCAAGAGATCTGCCTAGCAGAGGACTCAATTTATTGTATTTCTTTACACTCCTTCTCAATGTCAGTTGTGCTGTGCAACTGTTTCTCAAACACATCTGACAGTATACAATTACAACCTGAAAGTTCTTTCAGTTACCCATTGGCAAGCAGACTTCTGGATTTTAGTTTAAATTTTTAAGTGAAATGCCATGAAATAACAGGCAACCACAGCAAGTACCACTTGTGAGAGATCTCCATCCTCAGATTTAACACCTTATCACAGCCTCTATGCCAATAAATTGGCTCTCCTATATATTCTAATTAAACCGTGTTCAATTAGAAGCGTTATATAGCGTAGGAATGTTTAGAAAATAGTATTTTCTAAACAATACTATAACTTGGAGGAATAAAAAGACACTGCAAGCATACACAGGCATGTTAACATATACACAGGTGTTATAACAGGTGTTTACTATTTAGGCAACACAGCAAAACCAAAAAGCTTGTTCGTATGAAGCAGTTATCAGCTTACTGAAAAATGTAAAGAATCCACGAACCAGGACAGTGCTAACTGGCTGTAAATACAGGTATACCTGCTTGTTAGGTATTCGCTTCTTGTCTTAAGCGCCCGCAAAAACACTGAACGAAGTGCTGCTCACCCTCCCAGCCACACTGGGTGCGTTACCCTGCTCAGCCATCGGGGAGGATCGGCACTTACTCTAACACTCTACTTGAAGATCAAGGATTCTATTTCCCCAAGAAAGGAAATGTCTGTTGAAACAATACAGATAAGCAGTTCCTGGCCTCAGTGTTCACACCCCACCTCCCCAAAACACACAAACAAGAAAACCCCAAACGAAGCTCTCGCCGCCCCGAGGTGGCACACGTGCCGAATGCCAGCGCTTACAGGGCCAGGGGCCGGAGCCGGGAGCGAAGGCTGCATTTGCCCGGGCGGAGCGCAGGGGGAGCAGCCCCGGTCCCGGGGCTCCTCCGGGCGGGAACGCCGCCGGTGCCCGCGCGCCCCCGCCAGCCGGACACGCGCGGGGGAGTCACGTGACCCGGGAACCCTCCCGGCACGAGAGCCACCGGGGCAGCCCCTGGAGCGGGGGGGGGAGAGCTGCCGTCGCCATGACAACTTCCAGGGGGAGGGAAAACTTCAAATCCCAACCGTCAGTGCAGGAGCAGCTCCCTCTTAAAGGCGCACGCACACACAGACACACACACACAGAGGCGGGCTCCCTTCCCCCCTCCGCCGCCCCAGGCAGTGGCGATGGAGGAGAGGAGGGGGGAAGCCACCGGCGCTCACCGCGCGAACGACGAGGAGCAGAGACAAAAGGACCCGAGCCGAGAAAGGGTCTCGATCGGCGGAGACGGGAGGGACCCAGCGGCCCCAGGCAAAGCCGTAACACCCACCCTCTGCTGCCCGGAGGCGGCTTAGGACCTTCGCTCTCCCCTACAGACCCCGTCTCCGCTCCCGCCCTCCAAGAAAGCTGCTGGAGCCGCTCCTCCATCCCCGCTCCCGCCCTCCGCCCACCCGACAGACCTGGGTCTGAGAGCCTCGCCCGCCCCCCTGCCCGTTCTCCTCTCAGACCCCGCTCGTCGCCCCGTCCCTCGGTCCCCCCCGCTGCAGCCGGGACACGCCGCCGCCCCCTCTCTTACCCACACAGTGCATGAGCCGGTGCCGCCAGGAGTCGAGTTCTCGGCGGACTCCCCTGCGCTCCGCCGTGCAGCGGGGGCTCCGGCACTGGGAGGCGGCGGCAGGAGGAGCGGGAGCCGCGGCGGCCATTCCTTCTGTTCCCTTTTCCATCTGCCTCTGACCTCACGCCCGCTCATTTACATACGAGCGCGCGCTCCCCCGGCTCCTCTCCCTCCCCCCCACCCCTCTTTGCCTCGTCGAGCGCGCGCCCGCGGCCCCCCTTCCCCCCCTCAGCATCCGGCGCGGGGAGCGCGCGCGCCGCCTGGCGGGGTGACTGACGCGCGTCCCCGCTCCCCGCGGTTCCCCCGCCCCGCCGCCTGCCGTGCCCGGGCTCCGGTTCTCCCTCACAGACCGCGGGCCGGGCCGAGAACCGGGCCGAGAACCGACAAGCCTTCCCTGCCCGCCACTGCCCCGCTGCCCATCGATTTCCCCTGGCCTACAGCTCCCGCAGGGCAGCGCGCTACCTGCTCTGGTCCGGCCAGGGCAGGCGGCAGCAAGGCACGCCGGGAGCTGTAGTTCGTGAGGGATGAGAGCGGCACCTCCCCCGCTGTTTCTCCCCGGGTGGGCAGCACAGCCGGCCCTGCCAGGGGCGCCAGCGCCCCGTGGCTCACAGTGGCGCGCTCAGAGCACCTCAAAAACCGGCGCGAGTCTCGCCTTCATCCCGCGGTCTGTCCTGGGCGGTGCTTCGAGCGGGGCTCCTGGTTCAGGTGCCCCGGCGCCTCGTCCAGCCCCTCGCCCACACCTGCCCCGGGGCTGCCGCCAGCTCGCTCCCCCTCCGCCGCTGCCGCCGCTGCCACCACTGCACGGACGCGACTGTCCCACAGCGCTGTGTAGATCGAGCCAGCTCGCCAGGTTCACTCCTTAGGGAGATTTTCAAAGTTTTCTAACTGCTGCCCGGTTCACCAGTCTCTTTTCAACGGCTTTGCGTTCAGTCCAGTTTTTATGGGGGCGTTGGTCACGTAGAGCCGGACAGGGACGTTTGCTGGGGACTGGCGTCACACAGCTTTATCTCCCACCAGCCCTTTGGAAAAGACTAGCGTGAAAACTAGGACCCAAATCCGTTCAGTTCAGTATCTGGAATCACGCCTGAAAAGGCTTACTATCAACCTACAAACTGAAGTCAGATTAAGGTAACTGCAAGAAAGTTAACACACAAACGTCAGATTGGATTACTTGGAGCATTTGACAACCACTTGGACGGGCGGTTGTGCTGCTCTGCACAGTCACCCTCGTGTTGTGCCTCCAGCACAAGACATACCCCTCAGCACCAGTCTAATGTGACAATCACTATCCATGTCTTGCAAGACAGTGATTAGCAGTCTTTAATTCCCTACACAGCAGAATCAAGATCTGCAGGTTTCTTAGATTCTGGTATGTTTTTGAGTGCCTTCTCCTCCCCCATGCTCTCCTTCTCATACCAGTCTTTGTAAGCAGTGTTACTTCAGCAAGAAACTGCATTTTCTGTGCATATTTGGAGGTTGTAATAGAAAACAGGATTTAATAAGGCCATAGAAAACAGAAGGCACCATTGCTTCTCCCCTTACTGCCCTACATGGATTGAAGGTGCAAGGCTGGAAAGAACCAAATCACTCTATCTATACCCAATTTTCTTCTTGTTCTAGAGTATGAGCAGAGTTAACAGCAGCAATACTGATGCCTGTGTCAAAACTGCAGAAGAGCTTCAAGTTTGAACAATGAAGCGGAAGTTATTCCCCACTCATTCATCCCTCTATGTATCTGTGTAGACTATCAAAAGTGAGGCTATGTAGGAGTGGAGCCCTTACCACCTTTTAGTGGAGCCTTTCAGGAGAATGCCAAGACTGGAAGTGCAGGAGTAAAGGCAGCCTGTTGCTTCCTCTAGCTTTTCATCATGGCAGCCAGCAAGAAATAAGCAGCAATTTGTCAGTCTACTTCTTCACCTCAGATCTGTTGCAAGTACCTTGGGTCTCATACTGGCCTTCTAAACAGCAACAAAAATTTTCAGTCTTAACTCTAAGAAATGGCAAAACCCAAGGTAACTCAGAGAGGACAAAACCCACACAAACGAAAATGTAACCTTATTTGGATAACACATCGGTTTCAAACTAATAGTACCCCTCCTGTATTTTTTTTTTTTTGCCATAAGACTGGTTAAAAACGTCTGTCATGAATTGACTTCTGCTGCAAACCTTACCTGATGGATGTTTCCATGTGAACTTCATAAAGATGTTCTTTTTTTACAGGTGAAGGACACATTCAGGGATTGCTTGCAGAGGTCCCTGAAGTTCAGTTCTGCTTCCACTGGAACAAACAAAACTTTGGGAACAGATGGCAGATTACATAATTTTTTTGTAAAG
Source organism: Nicator chloris (assembly GCA_013400495.1). Classification (NCBI taxonomy): domain Eukaryota; kingdom Metazoa; phylum Chordata; class Aves; order Passeriformes; family Pycnonotidae; genus Nicator; species Nicator chloris. The sequence goes on from WAAE01021864.1 coordinate 13,057, forward strand.
AAATTCCATAAAAATAAACTTTGTCACTTCTGTAAAACAACTAATTGAGCTTAATGAATTCAGAAGAATTTTAAATGAATGGTGTTTAACCGAATCTCTGAGCTTATGTGACGTGAATCAGTTTCATAGGGACAGAAATGTCCCACATCTGAAGAGTTTTATTTTGAGGTTTCTATGACTAAATAAAGAGTAGGGAAGGAACTACATCCCCCCTCTCATTTGTGAAATGAACATAACTTTTCTTGCAGTTTCAAGGTTCCTCCTGTTTGAGAGACTTCTCCAGGCATGAAAGGAAAAAGTAACAAAACTAAAGACCTCAGTGGACAGATTTCAGAGAGAAGGAGGAGAAAAGGAGCAAGAAAGTATTTCCAACTGAATTTTTACAGTTGCCTAGGTTTTGAACTCTTAGTCCTTCTGAAAATACCACCTAGAAATCAGATATGCTGTAGAGACTAGTTTTGCACCACTCCCTCCCTTGGAGATGTTTTATTTTTCCAAACAAAACTGAACCAGGTAAGCCAAGGATCGTGCTTCATCAAACCTTCAGGGATGTTATTTTTACAGTAACGGTACTGGTTTTTCTTCTCTATGAAAATGACTTTCCAGCCAAGAGATTACTTCTTATGTGGATTTGTATTTGATTTTATAGAAACATCTCCAGTTTTCTGAACAAGGGTTGGATCAAAACTCCAAGGCTGATTGAGGGCAGAAGCTGAAGCAGAGGAGGATAGTTTCAGTTTGGTTAATTTTAGCTGCCTGTCCTAGCTAATTTTTATGGGATCAGAGTGCCAGTTACTTAGAAATAGCTCTGGAGACAAAGTCCAGTACAATTCTTTTTTTGAAGCTACAAGAATTATTACTGCTGTTTTTCCTGTATGTTTCGTCTCATAATAATTTGGGGGTAAAGAGAAATTAAAACACTCAGAGATGCTTACGGTTTGATAGCACAACCCCATCAGAATCTGACATTTTGAATTAATTTTTGAATGTATTTTTTAACACATTGGGGAGATTTAACTATCTTATTGAAACATTGCAAAATTGTTCACCACCAGAACCTCTTTATAATTAGTCCCTAAAGGTGAAATTCACTCCTTTACAGACAGCTTTCATGGGTCTTTGTCACATAAGTGCTGCTTTATGGCTGCATTGCCCCATGCATCATTGCATGGGGCAATGATGACATGTAATTAAAACAGTCTAACTTGAATAGTCAAAACCTTGTAGCAAGCCTTCTGCAGATGCAATCAATGGTGAGCCACTCTCTCATGAATGCAATTTGTAAACCTTGAAATTGTCATTGTGTTAGTGAAACAGAAAAGGGTTAAATGATGTGATAGCTTTATGAATGAATATTGCAGATAATCATTGTTACTTGAATACAGTTGCTATACTGCAACAGAAAATAGAAGTGTGTAAATAATGACACTAGAGGATATTTCACCATAAACACTGATGTGATAATTCTTTTTTCCTTCAGCAGAGGCAGCTGGACCAGCAGCTGTGGAGCAGTACAGCAAGAATGCTGTGAGAGAAGGGCCAGCCCATTATCTATCACTTCTGTGTCTGTGGTGGCAAGCAGCACAGCCCAGGTAAAAAGATTATCCTTAATCTAGTAGTTTAGACTTTAAATTTTCATGACAGCCTCAATCAGTGTGAAGATACACAAAAATATGTTCATAATCCAGATGTTGCTGATATTTTTGTTAGGGGCCCTGTGAGTCTTGAAAGCTAAACTTGCAAAATTTCTTTGCATTATCATCAGTTCTAAATGAAAATGAAGAGAAATGAAGGGAAAATGAAAGAACAAACTCTAATAGGAACACTTGGAAAAGTTTCCATTTCACACACAAGTGGAAGAATGAGCTTTTTAACAGAGCAGAAAAGTCAGGCAACTTCAGGTCTCCTCATGGACTTTTGGATCACCAGGATGTTTTGTAAGCACTCCAGATTTGTATGATTTGTAAGCACTCCAGATTTACATCTTTTGTATCTCTATGCTCATATAAAATTCAAAATAGTTTACAAATGATGGTGAGTGGAGAGACCATAATTTAATATCAAATATCTTACAGATGAAGAAAGAAATTATCTGTTTACACCTGAAATGTCATGATATGTAGAATACTGTGAGTTGGAAGGGATCCATATGGATCATTGTGTCCAACTCCTGGCCCCGCAGGGGAAAACCCCCAAAATCACATCACACATATCAGGTATATCTCAGGACATATATTTAGTGTTCAATGACTGCGTATTTCAGTAGAATATACAATTAAAAATCCTGCTGTCTCCTAATTACAGGGTCTGCTTTTGTGATTCTCATTGGCATTAGCTGTTTCCACTGCCTGTATTTCTGTTCCTGTTATTGACCTAATTCTAAGTACATGAAACATGATTATTTCAGGCAGGTGACCATTTTTTACAAATGTCTTTGTCCTTTGCATAGGAAGGTAAAAAATGAGAATATGATTCTTGTGTTCTGCTCTTCAATCTGTGAGCATCTAATGAGGTGAAACAAAGTTTGTATCTGAGTGGATGCACTCTTATCACATCATCTAATTAGCTTAGGGAAAAGAACTAAGCTTTTCAAGAACACCAATATTCTTCATGTCCTGTCTACTTATATCAGCTAGTTTAGTTAGAGATGTCACTTCCATATATCAAACTAGCCTTAATTGTTGCAAGCAAGCATTATAATGAAACTCTACAATAAATGTTTATAAAATAGATGCACTTAGTTTTATGTGGGTAACTAAAACATGAGTAGAGCTCTCCATTATATACCATTTTAGAGTATACAGTAAAATTTTCATAGGTTATTTCCATGTCTTTGTTTATTGTTATTGTTTAAAGACTAAGGATCTGGTGATACTGGGGCCAAAGGGCCCTGATCTCATCACATGCATGTTGTTCTACACAAGAGAACACATGTATGGGGGCTGCATTCTATTTAGATAAACTCTTAGAGCTAGAAAAACAATCACACAACTTATGTGGTGACTGAGCACACTTGATCATAGTAAAATCATGTTACTTTATAGAATTGTTCCTCAAAGCAGAGCTATGTTTCAGTAAGGTTGAAAAAAAAGTGACTTTAAACAACACAGGCTTGTAAGGTGAAATGAAATATTAATATGCAACTATATGAAAGACTCCATGGTGTTATATTATAAAAAACAAGTAGAAGAGAAACTTTTGTTTGGTACTAATTTAAAATATTTATTATTCTCAAAGTGTTCTTATGAGGATGATATATCTTGTTTCAGTACTAGTCTGGCAGAAAAAGGTGTGTTAGTGAAAGCAGTCAGCTTGAAATGCCAGAAAATAACAAATTACTGTAGATTAGACTGCTGTTTTAACATGTCATTATTTGACTATTAAAATTAAATTTGGAGGGAAGGTAAAATCCAATATATACTCCTAAGTGATGTCTCTATAGCACTATCTATCAAATATGGCTGTTTTTCCTTCCATTTAAACTGTTATCCTATGTTCCACACAGCCGAGTAATGTCACTCACTCTCTCTAAAGTTTCCCATGTGGCCAAGTAATTTAAGTATGCCATCACCAGAGCAACTCTGCAGCTGAAAATATACTGCTATTAAATCCAGAGAGAATAGATCGCTAATTGCAGCTTAATATTAGAGATGGACATGAAATACTGAGCCAGCCATCAGAGAATGCACTGGTAATCCAAACTTGTGTTATAACTGAAAAGACAAAGAACTGTTTATGTCTTCATGAATGACTTTTACAATTACAGTAGCTAAGAACTTGCTTAAGGTAAGTAAGACAAGGATTGCTACTTCTGTTGCAGACTACAGCTTAATTATTATTTAAGCTAAGAAATAAGTTTTTTCCCCAAAATCTACCCTTCCTTGTATGGAACATCTCAATGGGTAGGTTTCCCTGTATGAAAGTTGAACCAACTTTGTGCCAAGATACAGCATGTGTTGAGCATCACAGCAGGTGGTTCCTTCTCCCTGAAGGATTGCAATATAAAGGAGGGGTTGCATGAGCAACACCCAGTTCTCAAGCTGGCTGCTCCACGAGAGCCATTACCCAGGGAGAAGGGCATAGGGTATCACCTTCTAGATCTCCACCATCTCCCCAGGAGTGAGAGTCAGTGACAAGGAGGACGTATGCATGTAGCAGGTTTTCGGTTTTACTGCAGAAATTCATGTTTTGGAGTCCTTTGCACCTCTTTCCAGCTGCAGTTTCCAGAATAGGCTGCAATTTTATAACCAACCTAACCAGCACCCACCACGAGTGGTAGTCACTTGGGTGAGGCAGTTTATTTCCTGTAACATCACTTGCAGAATTATTGCCTCTTGAAGTATCATGGATTGATATAGAACAACTATTTTTATAACATCTTTAGGCTTCATCTTATCAGTTTTTTGTATAACCTTTCTTTTAGCTGAATTGCATGTGGTTTAGGTTATGTTCTGAATCCCTCACTGATCTCCCTTTTCCCTACCAATTCCATATCTCCATTTTCAAGCTAAACTTCTTGAATTGAAAAAAAGTAAAAGAAAAGAAGGAATATTGTGTATGAAATTCACTGTCCTCTTAGCAAAACAGGGAGAGTAACATGATTACTCAAACCCAAAATAAGTTGAAAAAAAAAGGACCTGGTTATTACTGGAATTCAACTCTTTCAGTAGCTAGATGAGTCTTGTGGTGTTTCGTTTGCTGTGACCTTAGATTTCTTCACATAACTGCATTCTTGGAATATCTGGATTTTTGTCTGCTGGTTCTCAATAAGTATCTTTTCATGTTGTTATAGTCAATCTCAGTAGTGTTGCAAATGTACTGAAAATGACATTTCTATTTTGTAAAGGCAGTTGATTCAACATAACCAAGATGTTCTCTTATTTTCCCTTTTTTCATACTGAGATTTTAAAATCAAACATGGAATTTTTTTTGCTCATGTTATTTCTCAAGTAGTTTTTTTTAATTTATTATTTTCCTACATTTAGCATTTTCACATTAATTTTAAAGACTGTTTTTGTATTAGGCTAATTCAAACAAAGTAACAGAACAAGTATAGATTCATATTAAATATTCCTTTTTAGGACTACATTAAGTAATCCCCTCAGCTAATAAAAAAATGAAGTCACAGTAGGCTGAATATGACAAACTGAACAGCTCCTCATTGGATTCCTGCTGAGAAAAGTAGACAGCAGAGATGATCTACTGCAGATCTTCATGAGAAAAAGTGATATTTCTGTTTTCCTTTCCCATAATTTGATCATCCTTGAAAAAGCCTTTTTCATTTCAAGTATTTGTGGATTCAGCAGCGAAGAGAAGTAATCCTTTCCTTCTCTATCTTAGGCAAGGCAACTTCCCCATAAAATCCAAACATTTTGAGGGTTTCTTCCTTTTCCTCCTCTTGTTTAAATTTTAAGTGTTTAATTTCCCACTATTTGCCGTGAAGGATGTTTTCACAGCTAGATATCTATATTCCCTGGCAATACCTCCCCACAGTGCAGAACAAGTTGGCTGAGAAGCTGGTGTGCAGCACTTCAAAGCAATGCTGGGATCTCTCTCCTCCAGGTCTGGGCCCAGTGCCTCAGTGATTCGGATCTATGCCTTCTCCATCCATTCTCTCTAGTCTATTACATTCCATTTTGCATTTTTTCTTGCCTTTCTGCTTAGGGTTGAATCAAGGTATGTTTTCAACCTTTTCTGCTTTACAGTGTTTACAGTTTCTTTCAAAGGAAAGCCAAGAGGCTTCTGTCTTCTGGTTCTAGAGTCTTGGGCTTAAAGGAACAACAGAATTTGTAATGCTAGCGTTAGAGCTGACAATGTTTTGTTCTTTAAGGTAGAAACTCTATATTTAGTGCTTTACAGTTAAAAATTAAAAATTAACTATTTAAATATTACACAAATATTTTTACAAGGCTGTACTGTCACTTCATCAGATTTGGCTGATAAGGTTTCGTAGTGAGTACTTTTCATACCCTTGTAATAAGCCATTCCTATTTAGATTATTTCTCATATTCTTAGCCTTTTATGCATTCTCACAATCAGCTTTTTCTCAGCATTTATCAGTCAGGTGTTGCTGCCTTAATATAGATTCCAGTGAGATATTCCATCAGACTGGAGAGTCAAAGTAAGTGCTCAGAATGTCTTAAGCCAACAGCATTTGTAGCTGATAATTTAGGTGGGGTCTGGTCTTTCATTATTGTATCTACAGGTCTATACAACTGGAAGACATGTAACAGAAAACTCGTAGAAATTGCATAAGCTTTTAAAATCCAAAGAAATTCTGATCTTGAGTTCTGTGCCCAGTGGAAGGATAACGGTAACAAGTTTCCTACCTCTGTGCAGTTACAAAATGTTTCTTTTTAACCATAAATTATTATTATTTACCATAAATTTAACCATACATGCCAATTCTCATCTTGCTGTTTCTTATCTCTGCAGAACTAAATACAATCACAGCATTCTGAGGTTTGATATTTTTTTCCTAGGACAACACTCTCCAGTTATTTTCAGCTTCACAAAGCATTTGGTTAGAGCAGCCATACTTTCTCTTGTTAAAGATATCTAAGAGGACTGTGATTAATGTTTAAAGAGCTCCATGTGTACCCAATTATGAAACCAATTAATTTAGTCAAAGACTAGATTAACTGCCATCTGTGGCCTGACTGTTTCTTAAATTTGAGTACTTCTGATCAAAGTTGTCATAAACATTACACAGCATGTGACAAATCAATGTCGTCCAAGGATGTCTCGATAAGAAGAGAGTTCATCATTAAGTGTTCAATATTATTACACAACTCCTATCACCATTCTTTACAGCATATATTATTTGGGATACATTTTATCTGTTTCACTAGAAATGAAACCTTGGAGCTTGCTAATAAAAGAATGCCTCTGTTGCTTATGTAATAGATAGTACAAGAACCATGTCTAGGATGAGATGATAAACATACACACAATAGAGGACAAAAGCCAAGGGGAAGGCATGAAAAAAAACAATCTGGAGAAAAAAAAATGAAGCAGAAACTTCATTTGAGATTTGCCCTCATGATAAGACCTTGCATGGATACACAGCTGGTCACCAAACAGGCCATGCACCTATACAGCTATTTGATTTTGCTTTTCTCTTTTGCATTTCACAGTGACCCTTCATACAGTGTATGATGTTCAGCTATTCCATCCAACATGGGAATTGACTACTCCCTCCACAGCTAGACTTTACTCTGGGAAGCACATCTATGCTCTGACCAGAGCAGAGAAAATGAGGTAGTAGGTTCTATCTAAAGATAGAAACAAACAGTGGTGGAGATTGTAGACATGGGAAAATGGTCACTCTTTTGATCATCTGGAAAGATATTTCCTCTTAGTTAAAGAGGTGTTCAGCCAAGCAATCACATTCCATGGAGCAGAGAAATGCCTGTAAAACAAATCCTTCTGAACCAGTATGCTTCCTTAAAATCCCAGTTTGTAACATAGAAAACAACAAAAACACCTTAAAGGTGAAGAAACAGTTCAATTCCATGCAGAATCCAGATCACCTGCAACAGATTTTTCTCTCTCAAAAACAAAGCCACATATATATATACACATAAATATCCCTATGTATATATACCAAAGCCAGTAGCAATTTCTTGTCATGCAAGCAAATCTCAGGATAAAAATTAAAGTCAAAATACAGGAATGCTGAAACATATTCTTACACATTTTTCTTCCTTCAAATTCCTTCTTATAAATATGACAGAAATTAGGCTTGAATGAGTGGTGTTTTACCAATTCGGCAAAAATATGCAAAGAAAGGGTCATTATGACAGTTTTTCCTACTCCCTATTGAGAAGAAATACAGTTTCTTTGTATAAGTGATAAGCAAGGGTATCTAGAGAAAAAGATTGTAAGGAAATCTTCTTGGTACAAGGTATACAAACCTCTAAGCTCCATAAGCTTCTTGAAGTTTCATTTTAGAGAGCTTTCTTTTAATTTTGGTATAGCTTACTTAAGAAATGATGACTTAGAAATCTTCTTTCCTCAAAATATTAAGTGATCTGGTAGTCCTCTTGCATGTTTCACTGAGGAGGAGTGGGGATCCTGGAGTTTATGGAAAGGCTGCTTGAAGATCTGCTCACGTGCCTCTAACTTAACTAATGCTCCTATCTCCAGCACATACTGTGGGCTTTTAGACAGTATCAGCAGATTTATTATTTAAAAAAAACCCCAACAAACAACAAAACAATGAAGCAAACCCAAAACAGAATTTAAAAAAAAACCCCTGTAATATACCATCTTCAAAAGAATCAGAGCAAAGGAAAATATATTCAAAAATTACCCAGTACAAGAGCTGAGAAATACAAAACACAAGCTCATCAGCCCCTAAATTAGGGCTTGTGATGGTTTTACCTCACCCAGCAACCAATGATAAAAACATCCCTATGTTATCAACCCTATGTTCAGAACAAATCCAAAACCTAGCCCCAAACCAGCCACTGAAAAAAAATTACCCCAGATGAAACCAACACAGCTATAATCAAAATGTTTCCTTTTCTTTCCTTTCTCATAAGAGATGCATTTCAGATTAGAAAATAGAACACAGAGGCTATTTTTGTCTAACCTGATCACCCAAGCTTAGAGCTATAACCAGGCCTATTATGATAGTCAATCGAAATTTTTGTACATAGCTTACTCTGTGTTATGCTTTGCTAATAAATCCATGACTGAGTACAGAAAGAACAGCTACCTCTCTCTACTGCTCTGGGTGTTGCACTCTGCTCAGGTGAATTCCACTGACAGAAGGGGGAAATTCCCCTGGGAGCAGTTAACCATATTCACCTGGGAGAACGTGTTGGTCTGAAAGAATAGCATTACTGCAATAAATGAATTCTTTACTACTTGATGAGAAAAACTCTTGCCTTTTTAGGATTGTGAGAAAGAGTCTGAGGAAGAGGACACTGAATTTCTACAGGAAACAAATTTGTAAAAAGTTAGGGTTAAGTTGCAGTAGCATTAATACTCAAATAGTCAAGCCTTAGAGGGAATAGAAAGAATTTTTCTTTGTTGAGGCATTTAAACAGACTGGATTTAGTTCGAGGAATTTCTGAGTAAGAAAATTTAACTTCAAGGAAGGTTGTAGCCTCTAGGGGCTTAGCAGGTAGGGGACAGATTTGTTCTCAGGCTATTTTTTAAACGTCTCAGTATTTCTGGATTTGCACATGGTACAGACACAGTTTGTTCTATTTCTTAGGGATTATAAATCTGTCATATCTTTAGGTGACTTTAAGAAAAGGGGAAACTGAGCTAATGTCAAGCTTCTGGCTGAATTTGGGTCCTTTTTTTTTTGTGTAACTGAAAGCCTTGGTCCTGCCAGAATATTTATGTGGACAAGTGTTTGCTCTTAAAATTATTCCATCCTAACTTACTCGACAACAGGTAAAAAATAAATATCTTTGTGTTCTTATTTCATTGCTCAGCTCTATATCTGCAAAATTATTGTTTCTTTTGTCATCCTTTAACCATTTTTCCAAGATGAATGTTTAGTAAAGCTTTGTTTAAACTATGCAAGACTGAGGCTATGTATGGCATCTTTTTTTCTGGAGAAAACTGTAATAACAAACTTGAACTATTACAGGCACAGGGATAGTTCCCTACCCCTGAAATGAAATGCAGTGAGTACTTAACAACCTGAACAACAATTTTTAGAGAGCAAAGATCAAACTATGGATTAATAGGTGCCCTTGCTGAAGCTGTAACTGTTGTAACTACATCTGTCTCAGTTCTGCTGTGGGCAGAACAAACAACATTTATGGAAACCTGGGAATTTTTCAGAACAGCTAACAATGTTGTTTCCACTTTTTAGGACATTTTGGAGAATGTTTAGTAAACACAAATATGTGGAAGTGTTTTTGTATGAATTCAGCGAACATAAAACTTTCCATGCTGAACGATCATTTTCAGAAATAAATGTCCAGTTCTTTACAATGAGCAATAAGATAATACTAATTCTAGCTCATGTTTTCTTATTTATTGTGATTTTTAAATATGCTTTAATAATATCAACTGTATGTACTTGCAGTTCTTTAAAAATTAACAATTTAATTGAACTGCACTGAAATTATGCCCTTGTAAATATTTACTCAGAAATCTTCTCACTGGGGTGAGGGACAGGAAACATATACAGTGAACAATTATGGTTGGAATTACTGCAAACCTAACAACCGTATCTGTTTAGCAGTAGAGGTAAGAAATAGTACAAATTGTTATAAGATGAAGGAAAACAAAAAGCAAAAGGGAAATGAAATATTTTTGTATAAATAGGCTATTGCTTAGAAACATATCAATCTCAAATTACAAAAATCAAACAGATTTCTAAATAAAGTTCAAGCTGGTGTGACAGCATTGAAAAAAGCTAACAAAATTAGCAGGAATAGAATTTACTCAGCTTCATTTCACTTCCTTTAACCTGAATACTTTCTTTCCATGCTTCAGTGTAGAATTATAAAATGGAGTCTATGTAAAGATATAGTTATCAGTTATACCACTGTATGGCTCTAATTCAGGAAAGCACTTAAGTAGGTGATTAACTTCAAGCATCCACTTACCCACTTTCCTAATTATGAACTTAAGTGCATACCAAAAGTTCTTTCCTGCCCTGGTTTCAGGCTATGCCTGCTGACCGCAGAGAGCGCAGCGCTATCTGAGCCAGTCTGAGAGGACCGTGCTCAGGGGCTGGAGATGGTCTATAAGCACAGCTGCCTGGCACTTGGGCTGAGTTCACTGACTGGCTTCCAGTGCTCAAGCCGTCTTGGTAAAGCCTAATGTGTTATGCAGTTTGCAGTATATATGCTTCCTTCTGTTCATCTCCTCTATTTTTCCAATATACTGCTATTCCTTTTGGAGGGAGAGTACTACTAGACCTCAAAATCAGAGGAATTGGATAGCAGCTCAAATGAAGTCAAATGAAGTAGCTTATGAAGCCTAAAGTATGATCCCAGAAGACCTTACGCAGCAGCTGTTTTATTCTAGATGCACTTGACTTCCTTTGCTTCTTTTCCTTTGAATTGTGTATATGTGTCTAGACACTTGTTTTTGTGCACGTCCTGCTTGAAGTTTTCCTATGTTCTGCCTTAGTTTGGCAGCAATCTGGGAACCTTTTCTCTCCCAAATCCTCTAAGCAGTTTCATCTGGGAGGTATTCTCAGAGCATACCTAATACTTACTACAGGATTAGGCCCCTGATAAAATGCAGTTATAATGTTTTCTAAGTCAGTGCTAGGAATCACTTTCTGTAATGGTAGCTACAACAACCAGCAGACTATTATTGAGTATTCCTGTTTTAACAGAAATGTCTCAATCAATAAGTTAAAGTTGGGCTCTCCCTTTCTGATCCAATTTATGACAAATTCCTTTCTGCATGATGCCACAGTGTCAATAGTATAGAGAGAGGGCACGTTCTCCCCCAAATCACCCAGAGGTTCATGGTTACAGATATTTTTTTGAGGGAGAGAGGTTTAAATCCCTGCAGACGAAACCAAGAGTGGAGTCTGGATCACCTTGCTGAGATTTTTTTATTTTAGAGGTGAAGATCCATTGTCAAGAAGGTTCTATCAGAGATAACCTGGAAGCTAAAGTCTCAAGGATGGCTTATCACTAGATATTTTGGGAAACTCATAGAATTACAAGCTGAACCATTGGCAAGGGAGCACTTGATGTTTCACTAAATTATTATATACCTCATAAGAGAGAAACTTCCTGCCATGTGTCTCATTCACCACAGTTTTTAAAACTTCTCTTAAAAATCCTGGGTTTAAATGATTTGTACATTTAAACATCAAAACTCCTATAGCACTTTTCTGGACAGAAGGACTATATTTGTGTCAGCAAGAGGTTTTCCTCGTTGAACCTGTAGAGTTTTGTACTGGTGATTATGTTTTATGTTCCTGATATTTATATTTTTTGAGGTTATCTTTGGACTTGCAGTAATCTGTCCCCTGGCCTAGATGTCTGGTCAGGGGAGGACACTATTACATGTGCTTCTGTTATTTACCTTCAACATTTGTTTGAATGAAAGGAATTTTGGACTCTAAACCGGTTCCGTGGTGTGAAGTGGAGCATAGTAGGTGGCAATGAGTGGGAAACATGCTTGAGAACAGTAATCTTTGAACTAAAATGCTCATGTCATATATTTCTTCAGTAAAGATAATGATCCAATTTGTTAATAGCAATACCTTGCTGATGGTGTTAACATGAGCATTATTTTACTGAAGACTTTAATATACATGGAAGAACTATGGAGAGTAAATACATGACAGTAACTCCATACTATCTCAGAACAAGTAATGAATTCAAAGACTAGAGCATTAAGAGGTTTTTTTGTTAAATGGGTGCTTATTTTCTAAGTGAGGAGATGGTCTTTTAGCATCTTTCAGAATATAAACACAAAAATATTTAGTAGATATTCCTCCAATAAAAAAATCTCATAAAACTTTTAGAAAATCTTTTCAAAGTCTTGCATCTGGTATTTAACAGCACTTTTGCTCTGCTGGCCAATGTTGCTTTTGATGCAGCCCAGGATGCTCTTGGCTTTCTGGACTGTGAGTAGACATTGCTGGATCATGTTGAGCTTCTCATCAGCCAACAGTCCCAAGTTTTCTGCCTCAGGCTGCTCTCAATCCTTTCTCCTGCCAGCCTGTATTTGTTCTTGGGATTGCCCTGACCCAGGTGCAGGACCTTGAACTTGGTCTCATTGAATTTCATGGTCTTATAACATATTGAAAAGTGGTTCAACAATAGACTAAAATAAGACCAGTGGTGATCTGCTCCTGGCTATAAATGCAAACACAGGTTTTGAAGGCTTAATTTTAACCATGTTATTTTTCATCTCTAATTTCTTGGTCCCGTATCTTTGCAAGTTTCACTTAAGTTAACAGGATATTTGCTCAGATATCCTGTTAGTGCAAACCCTATGGCTTTTAAACTCCACATCTGCTGTTTGGAATTGTAATTAACTCATTGAAATTTTTGTAAAGATATATAAAAAGTGAAGGTATGATTTGAATAGAAAAAGACTCAAGTCTGCATAGAAGCCTGAGATGTGGACAGTGTGCCAGCATTAAATGCCAGCTGGGTTACTGATGATTTTGATCATATAATTGTGATTTTTGTCGGTGAATTTTATTGTAGTAAGTACACTAGGGTACACTCAAGTCAATATGAATCATCACAAAGATATAAAGTAAATAAGTATTCACCTAAGTAAAGCGATAACTCAGAAGAGACAGGTAATTGTAGACAGAATAGTAATATCCTTGCTCCAAATTTGTCCCCTGGTTGTATCTCCATTATCTCACTCTCCAGGTTCTCACTGAAGTTACAATGGACATTAATTTTGCACACACTGTGCTCAGTAATACTGCCATCTTCATCACTTATATCAGATAATTGACTTGATTTAGAGGATTTTTTTTCTGTATTTTGCCTAAGAAGCAGAACTTTGCTTCCTATATTCTTGCTGTCAAATTGATGCCAACATAGTATAGTGCTGTTTACAGTTGCTTCCTCACTTCTAGTTTCTGTTCTGATTCTCTACTGATTACTTTCTTTCCACACAAACCATAAAGTCTTTCCATGCATCTTGCATGGACCTTGGTCACTCAGTAGCTCAATATATTTTTAGTAAAAACATACATAATTACAGTTAAAGGTTGTGTAATATTACTTCAGTGTTACAGAGATGCATTTCTTTTAAAACTGTATCAAGCAAATACAGGTAATCTTTTGAAATGTAAATGATTAATCTCATACACTAGCTAAATTTGCAGTTAAGATAAAAAGAAATAATTATTCTGTCCTTAAAATGTGAGAATATGAATTGAGGATTTCATTTGAGTTTTTGGGGTATCAGTGGTAAGTATAAATGAAACATTAGGTATATATTAAAACATTGACTCATGCAGTTTGTGTCTTTAGAGCCATTCTCTCACGTGTGTAAGTTAAGTGGCCAGTTATGCCTGTTTTTTTGAGGGGCTGGACTGGAGGGCTGTGTTGAGTTGATCTTTTTGGCTCTGTGGTTCCCAAAACCTCTCCTGTGCTGTCCTAACACGTACCAGGAAGCTTCTAAACTATTTGCAAAACAGGGCTGAAAAAAACAGGACAGGGTAATGGCTGTTTGCTGTGTGAATTTATCTTATTCTTAAGGATTCTTGCCCATTGTTAGAAACTAATTCACAACATTTTATTTTACATACGTCATTCTCATTGTTTAATCCATTAAATAATGTTTGTAGAAATGAAGTCTAATCTGAAAGTCAAAGCATTTTATGTTCTGGCATGAACTATTATTTTGTGGCAAGTAAAATAATTTGTAAAGATGTACAGTATTTCACAGCTATTGTGAAAGGAGAATCAGAAGACATGATTTATTTTATTCTTTAAAATATTTGTATGATATTATGCTGTGAAAATTCACCAAAAATTAAGCTTTGTAGATAGGATTTCTTACGTAACGTTCTTTGCAAGCTACTTTTAAAAAAGGAAAATAAAATACAAATTAATGTGATATTTTGAGCTCCATAGTTGCTCATTATATGCTAATAACATTTTAAAATTTTAAAGATGAAAACTGACATAAGATATAAGCTGTTAAGCACTTTAATTTTATCTGCATTTTTTGTGTCAAAAATAATTTTAATATTAAAGGACAACTGTAGACTCCTAATGACTTGAATACAGTTTGACTGTTTTCATGAAGTGCTCTGTGGGATGTCAGAATATTTAATTCAGGATGTTAAAAACATCCCAAAATGTCACAATAATTATATCACAGCAGGCAATTAAAACACTGGAAAATGCCAACTGACTAAGTGTGTTCTCTGTTATTTAGGAACCTAATGAGTGAGTGACACATAAGGCAGAAAATACAAATTATAGCCACAACATCCAATATATGTTATAATTGATTTTAATAAAAATGTGTATTAAAATAAAGCAACCTGTGTTAACAAAAACAAAGAAATATTTATTTAAAGCTGCTATTTCAGATCTAAGCTCTATAATTCCCCAGGCATTAGAAACTGTTTTTATTTCCCCTTCATTATTTAGTTAATTAGTTATATATTTATGTTATGACACTGTAATCTGGGCTTGTTCATGAAGCCCTTACTGACTACAGTGGCTCCATTCACTGCACTGCAATAGTCTCTGCCAAATTCTCCATGTGTCTTTAAATTAGTCTAAGGGCAGCTAGGGGAGATTTGTGTGCTTCTGGAGTGGGAAATACAACTCCCTTCACAGCAGGTCAGAGAAACTGTAAAATCTGTATGGACTTGGGGAAGTTAGAGCACCAGGAAGGATGCTGATTCCCCGACAGAAAGGAATGTAGGCTTGGAGGTCTTCTAGCAGAGTTCCTGCATTTCAAGGCAATGGGTTAATTGAAGCAGCAATTCAATAAGAGAGATGCTTTTGATTTAATTTGTACAGGGATTTAATCCATAATTATTAAACCAACATCCTATGTTAGCAGCCACTATGGAAATAAGCTCATCCTATTCAACTTACGGGAAAGAACTGTAAGAAGCATAACTATTCAAAAACAAAGAGAAAGGAGGGATTTAATAATGATGACAATAGGCAATTATTCTCATTAGTAAATGATGCTCAAATAACCATTATTATTGCAGCTGAATTGCTTAAATAACAGAAAAATGTATGAAGTGCCAGGCAGAAAAAGAAACTCTGAGAGATAACAGGAATCACTGGTCATTGCTCCTATGCAAGGCTACAGTAGGCAACTGTCTCTTTGCTCCATTTTTAGGGTTTCCCCATTACCTGGGAGTCCAACAGCAGTCATCAGAGCTTTAGTTGTTTATTCTTGCCCCTTCCCTTGAGCAGACCTGAACTTTCATTGAACTGCAAGGTGAATTAGATCTGGCAATGATCTGGTTAAATCTGTAATTTTCACGGACATGAGATCTATGTTTGTTGCGCCATGTGTTTTCCTGAGTGCTGGTGCTAGCACCAGAGAGGGGACAGGAATGGGAAAAGGGGAAGACAGGCTCAACCCCCTCAGCAGCAGTGTGGATTTATACTGAATTAAACTAATTGGGGAATCATGACATAAAGCATTGTGTTATACTCATAATTGCAAAAGTTCAGACAGAATGAATTATTGCTGCATTGACTTGAGCACTGGAAAGTCAGCATTTAGCACTCTTTTAAAATTACTACTCTGTTCAGTTCCTTCCAGTTCCTTGACATGAAATAATCCTCAGATTTCTGTAACAGAGCTGAATGCACTGAATGCCTCAAAGGCATCTAGGAAAAAGAGGAACAATTACTCTGGCATTTTTTGGTGGGGTTTTTTTGGTGTTTTTTGGGATTTTTTTAGTAGATCCCATGTTTGTATTTAAAACTTAAGCAGTACTTTCCACTTTGGTTGTTTTTCACATGTAGAGTTTTAGCTCTGGTTGTGGATGGTCCATTTGTCGCTGAGTTCCTTTCTGTATGTGGCATCGTGCAGTAGCCAGTAATTACTCAGCCCTTACAATGCTTGTATTTTGTGTTATTTTGAGATGTATTATCTTGCTTCTGGCTCTATAGTCATGTTATTCTTTGGTCAGGGGGTTGAAGCTGATATCTGGCTTATTACACTTCCTTTGAGCACTACTTATTGCTGGTAGACCTTAAAAAGAAAAAATTTTTGGTCAACTGATTACCTGTGTCACTACTTCTCGGGAAAAACAGCTGCAAAAGCCCTGATCTTCTGTGTAGTTTTGAGTCGGACTGAAGGGAAAACATTGAAATCTTTCCTCATGTGGTTGCTGTTGAATAACTATGTATATCATACTCACCTGAGGGGTGATTCCTATTCTTAGAGAAGTCCAACTTAGTGCCATGAGAGAGACCCCTGGGGATCTAAAGTCTGAGTAGATGAGGAATAAAAAATTATGTTCTTCCATGTCTTGACACACTTTCAGTCCACTTTGCAACGATGCCAGCTGCTCCTTCAAACAGGTTTATTTTTTTCTCATTTGCTATGACAGGATGAACGTTGCAGAGTACCTGTAAACAAGAGAGTTAGAGAAAACAATTTAACAAGTAGAAAATACCAAATTGTGATTTCCTTGAAAATCTAGACAAAGATTATACTAATTTCTAGGAAGCTCTTTTCAGTCACAAAGGCATTAGAAAAGATATTTATAGCTGACCTTTGAAGATTCATAATTTCTTTCAATACAGAACTATAGAATTATGTATTAAATATTCCATTACATTCTTATAAAAAGTATGTCATTTTAAACTATAAAATAAGTTCTAAAACACTTTTTAGAAGACCATTGAAGCAATATCACAGTATATGAATAGTTTCTGTTGTTTAAAAAAGTCCTCTGACAATATATTTAGTCCATATAAGGTAGAAGATAAATATTATAAATAAATAAATAA
>WAAE01021869.1:0-24812 GCA_013400495.1 Nicator chloris
TTTAAAATCTCCAACCTTCATTTGACAAAGGTAATGCCATTCAGTTTGAATTAGGGTCATAACGGATCTGCTTTGCAAAAGAATAAATCTGTCAGTGAAGAATAGGTGGGAGCAGCATTTTCTAGTATTTTAGTTTAGATTATCCCCACAGCACTAAGCAATATCTCTCAATAATTTAGCTGGCATTTAACTATAACGTTGTTAACTGGTAGAAGTGATTATAGTGCTTTCTTAATATCACAAATCTCTTGTGTGCATTATAGAAAGACATCCAATGGCATAAAATATGCAAAGGACTTACTAAAAGTTTTGAGTTGATGAAAATACTGACTTGAAATAAGACTATAATTTTTAAAAATCATAACAGGAACTGCTTTCTAAATTCAATCAAGAAATAGGACTACAAACTATGCAGGTGCATAAAAGTATAGCAGGACCATACATGAGGTGAATCAGACTCAGGTTATAAATGACAGAACATGAGAAGTGCATTATGATGATTTATAGGTTCCAGGAATCTGTTACCTATATCAAAGGCCAGTGTAAAGCAAAAAGAACAAAGACTTATCTTTTTTTTCCAGAAATATTCTCTATAACTGTACCTAGATGAACAACAGCACTAATTCAATCTAATTAAAATGTCTAATATAAAAACTATGTTTCCAACTATGCTCCCCAGAAATACGTATCAATATGAATTTATAATCTGCCTCTGCACACAAAGAAGGAAAGGCTTGCACATATATTTAAAATTAAAGGGGATTCATGAAAAAAAAAATCAACACATTTGATCAATACTTTATCCTGGCCTGTTGTTTTTTTGAGGAACAGATGAGCAGTCTGTCAACAAGCACTCCAAAGTAAAGAAGGCAATAATGAAGCTGTTACCTTGAAACCTCAGGTTGATATTAAGTTGTACAACACTTGTGCCATGCAAAGGAAACTTGGATATATTGACACATGGATATGTGTTTGTAGGTATAAGCTCCTTCATAATTGTCACAGAAAAAGAGTCTCAAATTTACTAATAAATACTTTTAATCCATCCCAATACTATTTCACGTTAGCATCAAGAATAACATTTTTTCCCATCAAAATTATCATGATGATATGGATTTTGAAAAGATGCTGAAAGTCTGAATTTTTCAAGCAAATCCATTGTGCTTTAGTCCCAAACAATTAGTTTCTGCTTATAACCCCAAAATACAGTGTGTACATGTGAGGTAATAAAGTACATAAATTGTTTTAACATTTTTATCTGTGCAGTAATTTATACTTTGAGAAGAAAAAATGATGAATACACTAATAAAATTTGCGATAATGATCCTTTTTTCTCTCTCTTTTCTTCTTCTTTCTCATTCTAATTATTCTTTCTATTCTCTTTCTTTGTCTCTTTCCCTTCTCCCTTTTTTCCTTCTTCCTTTGCTCCATTCTTTTCTTTACTTCTTTCTAAAATGCAAAACAAAGAGGAGAAAAATGAGAAAAGGGGGGAATCAGACGAAATAAAAATCACTGCAAGATAAATTTTATTTTCATATCAAACTTAAAATTTCACTTCTTTCCTTGGTTCAGGATGGAAAATAACTCAAACTCTAAAATATTAAAATTGCATGTGAAACTGGAATCTTGTTTTCAGTCATCTTTATTTATTAACCAAATTAATGTCATGATTAAAGCTATGCAATATTTGAGTTAATGTTTCTATTACATTTTAATTCTGCTCTTGAATTTCAGCTGTCAGATTTCTTTAACCACAATAAATGTGAGTATTTATATTTCATAAATCAGAGTTTTCTAATAATTCATCTGGATGTGAGGGTGCTTAGATGGATCCTACTGTGATTGAAATGTTGGATTTGACTTTACAGTGTTGATTAGATATCTAATGTGCAGTTTTGCTCTCTTGCACCCTCCTGTATAGGTCTAATTGAGAAATTATAGTAAAACCAACGCAGTAACACCAGCAGCTTGTGGTAAGATTCATTTTCCCTATATCCTCACAGGAAGTTCAATTTATTGATCCAGCTTACCCAGGTTAGCGTAAAATCCACAATATGGTTGTGGTTTTCATGTGAATCAACTAACTATATATACTATTATTCCCTCCTGAAAAGCAGAATACTTAATGGATTGCACCAAGCATGATAAACAATCTTGACCAAATTTCAGAATACATCGTGGTTTTTTTGTCATGGTGGTGTTTTTTTAGTCCATCTTCTGTATTTGCTCAACCAAATTGCCCTTTTTAAGGTCAAAACAGCAAAAAATACCTTTGATGATTCATTTCTCCTCTGATTTCTATTCCTCTCAATGTTTCTTTCATCCTTGCTCTTGGGAACAACATCTACTTAAAATTTAATTCAGTCCATTACTTTCCCTCTGCTCAGCGGTGGTGAGGCCGTGAATGGAGTTCTCTGTCTGTTTCTTAGCTCTATAGTACAAGAGAGACATGGACATAGCACAGAGAGTCTGCAGATGGATCTACAGGCACATGATGTGTGACACTTCTGCTTGATCCCCTGTTAACTGGAGACACGCAGCATGAATCTGCATCTAACTTTTAGTGGTTTTTGTTCAGGAAAGAAACTGGGCAGCAACTTGAGGGGAGTAAATTTTATGCTCATGTGCAAAGATAAATACCCCATGCACAGTGCTCTGTGTAAAAACAGTCTTAGGAGCACTTGCAGGAGTGGTTTTTCTCAAATTATATGTGAAATGTTGGGTTTGACTCTGCTTTTATTATATAAAAGCAGGACTGAACAGAGCAGAGCAGATTATTATGGCATCACTTAGCTACCAATTATGCAAATATCTATGTTATCAGTAACTGTCAAATTCAGCTAATACAACTCTTTGCTTAATATTCAGTTCACAAAAAAAGTTAATGTGCCATTCAACTGAGTTTATTGATCTCAACAATGATATTATGATGCTCTGATGAGATTCAATTATTGCAGGAAAAGTACAGGGGTAAGGGGGTGGATACCAGAGGGGATACAATTTCTCAGTGAGTTTGAGGTGTGAGAGTGACATATTTGGTATAACAAAAACCTATTTGTACTGACACACCAGAGACAAAATTGTACAAACCAGTAACCAGCTAGGAATTCAAGTTGCTATTTAACCACAGTCTGGACTCATTTCAGAGTTTTCCACAGCACTGCAATGTGCTTGTTGTTACTGTCACACACCCCACGCAGCAAAGCACAATGGTACAGCCTAACCTTCAAAGTGATGTGCAGATTTAGCCACCTCATTTAAGCATTCAGAAATTTGCAGCTATTCCTTAACTTGCTGCCTAAGCTTCTTTCTATAGTCAATGGAGAGCAAGAAGTATTTCCTGAAAAAGACATTCCAGACACACATCATGAATCACTTTCTGATGGAAGCTCTCATACACTCTACTGATTATGTATAGAAACTAGATTAATAACTTCACCACCTAATTAAAAGATGGCTAAAATAAGACAAGATGAATTCCTTGCATTTGAAATGTACCAGTTCTGGATAATTAACCTGAATTAGAAAAGGACAGAACTGAACATTAATTTGTCAGCTCTCAGCATATCTTTGAATATCTCTCATGCCATCAGGTTTAGGGGTCAGAAGACTTCACAGGAGAGGTAGCTTGTGTAGGAATTGGAATACTAGCTGGTGGCAGAGGAACCCAGTAGCTGACTGCTTTATTGGCATTATATAAATATTTTTATTTGAAGGTTTAAAAGATCAAAAAGGCTGTTCATGGCTCTCTTGGCTGGCCACACTAATTCTGTTGCAGCCCAGGACACATTTGGCTTTCTGGCCTGAGAGTGCACATTGGCAGCTCATGTCCAGCCTCTCATCCACCAGAATCCCAAAGTCCTTCACAGCAGGGCTGCTCTCAATCAAATATGAGCATGGACCACCATGATGATAAGAGGGATGGAGCAGATCTCCACAAGAAAAGTCTAAGAGAAGTGGGACTGTTCAGTCTAGGAAAGAGTTCAGAGTGACTTGATTGGGGTCTTTTCACACCCAAAGAGAGACTACAAGAAAGATGAAGAAAATTTAGGTACACGAGTATGTAATGACACGACAAGGGGCAGTGGTTTTAAACTGACAGAGTATGTTTTAGAATAGATATTGGGGAGAAATTCTTTGTTCAGAGAGTGGTGAAGCACTAGAATGTGTTTTCCAGAGAAGCTGTCCATGACAATGTTCAGACCAGATTGGATGGGCTTTCAGCACCCTGGTCTAGTGGAAGGTGTCCCTGTCCATGGCAGAGAGATTGGAACAAGAGGTTTTTTTAAGATCCCTTCCAACCCAAACCATTCTGTGATTCTGTGATGATTTTGTGATCTCAAAATCTCAAGCTGAATGTATTCAATAAATTATTCTCTTTTCACTTGAATAAACAGTGAAAAATAAGAAAATACAGATGCAGATGCTTGTTTGGGATTGAAGACAAGCTTGTATTACATCTTATGCTTTGTACTGAATGCCAAACATCTTTCCATGCACTTGTTCATCTAGCTCAAAATTCAGCCAGACTTTTCTCCAGGTGTTGCAAAGGAAAGGCCTGATAACCTTCCAATTCTCCACCTCTTATATCCATATCTCCTACTTCCTTTCTGTTAAGAAATTATCTCAGTAATTTTTCTTTCTTTGCCTTGTATGTTTGAATTACAGAAACACTTAACATGATATGAAACCTTACCAACAATTCATCTTTACATCACATCTTGATCTTCATCTGTTTTTCTCCTTGTCTCCCATAAGACATTTATTTTCTTGAAAATAAGTCAGCTAGGCATTAGATGTCTCTCTCAATGCTGCATAGACACATAGCAGTATCCTCAAAACTGTAATTTGCTTTTAACCTTTCCACTCCTGTGCCTTGTTGTCACTAGATCATTCGATGCATGCTAAGAGTGAGAACAGATTTTTGTCACAAATGAGTTCAACATTAGAGCGAAAGATGATGATTGTGAGGTAGCCTCTGACTTGGTAAAACATATCCAGAGTCCCTTGATGGCTTGCAATATCAAAAGATCTAGCCCAGCCTTTTCCCCTTGTCTTGAGATTTTCACATCTGAACAGATGCACACTGCAGACAATTACCATCAGCAGCTGGGAAGGCAGAAAGCTGTGTGTAATCAGACTTTCTATTGTGCCCTTTGGTTTCTGTCTTATCTAGTTTCACTATCCATGCAACTCCTTGCAAAACTGACACCTTTTGCCATACCACAATTACTGTTCATTTTTCCAGGGTTATATGGACTCAAATTTTTGACATCTTGGAGTTCTAGTTTGAGAACTGTGGCATCTATGTCCTCTATTTCTAAATCCTGAACAGGCTGAACCTGTATCATAAGCCAGGTAAAAAAAAAAACCAAAACATTACAAACAATGAACTATCATGAAAAATCTTTCAGTGCAGACTCACTCTGACACATTGACTTTCTCTTCCTCCTGCCACACAAATGCCTTTTCCCAAACCAGAAGAGTATGGAACAACACAGCACAGAGACACTACCTAAGGCAGGAATGGGTACTCAGTAGATATAAAAACTGGGCATGCAGGAATGTATCTCACAACTGTATTTCCAAGTTGCAGAACCCTTTGGATTAGTGGCTTTCTCAGCCAAAGAATTTGTGTAAATGTCTCTGTTTTATATCCTTTAATGGACTTTATTTCTAAGGCACTGTATCACTGAGGTTCAGGAGGGAGAAACAGTGGTGCTAAAAGATGAACGAATAGACAGGAAGGAGAAAGGCTTCCAATAAGTGAAGGACTGCACACTGTGGAATGGACCCATGCAGAAGTGGTTTGTGAAGAACTGCAGCAATGGGAAGTGCCAGTGCTGGAGCAGTTTGTGCAGAACAGTCTCCCCCAGCAAGAACTTCAAGCTGGAACAGTAGAAAAGCATGAGGAAGAAGAATAATACAGATTAAGTTATATAAACTGTCTCTGACTCGTGTTCCCTTTCCCTTTGCGCTTCTTGGAGGGGAAAAGGTTGATGAGTTGGGACAGAATTTGAGTGTGTGAAGAAGGGTAGGGTGAGGAAAAAGTGCTTTTAATTTTATTCTTGTTTCTCACTAACCTACTATGTTATTAATTGGAAAAAAAATTAAATTCATCCTCTCAAGTCAAGTCTGATTTGCCTGCAACAGAAATCAGTGAGCAATTTTCTTGTCTTTGTGTTGACCCATGAGCTTTTCCATTGTATGTTTTCCCTCTATCCTGCAAGAAGGTAGAGTGATAGAGCAGCTTGGTGGGCACCTCTCTGACAGCCCAGGTCAACTCAACACACAAATTTAGTCCTATTTTGCAAATTCAGATCCACCTTCCTTTGCTGAAGGCTCCCACGAAAGGGCATGAGGAAATTACTAAGTATCTCCTTTGTAATTTTGTTAAACTATTTGGCTACACAGAAACCAAGAAGTTACTGTGTGTTTCCCAGAGCTTCCTTTCCCTTTTTTCAGTCTACTTTTTTTGTTTTGTTTTGTTTTTGTGCAAAGAGTTAGAGTTGTTTTTTTTGGTTTTTTTNGTTTTCCTTTTTTTTTTTTTTTTTTTTTGTGCAAAGAGTTTGAGTTTTTTTTTTTACTTTTTAAGAGGCAGGTACAACCCTAACTAGAAACTCTAATGAAGGTGTTTATTTCAGGTAGGCAAAAATCAATTTTTTTGCTCCCATTCCTGTTCTCTACTTCCTAGAGCATTTCTCTTTCTTAGCTTATAAAAAATTTTCTCATCTGACAAAGCCAAAATCATTAATTTCAAAAATATAAATACAAAGAAGGAAAACCTGCCTAATGTATTTAAATGTAAAACATGCTGGATTGCCAGATCAGTGAATTTGCTAATTTGGTATGTAAATCTCTCCAGGAACTCTCTCCTACAGAGAAATTAATTCACTGCTTGTTCAGTCTTTGGATAATGATAATCTATTGGTCTGTACAGTTGACTGCACTGCAAGGTAAAGATAGTTGACAACATTCTGCAAACATTGGGAAACACGGTCTTGCTTTCCCCTTCTGCGTGAAGGATCAAGTTTTAACATCTGACTTGTTTAGAGAACCTCCTTCTCATAAAGCAATATGCTTCTAAAACAGAGTTAGAGCTGTATAATGTCTAATCTCTCAGATGTCAGAATAAACTCAGCCACAACAACATTGAGCTTCTTGGCATCAGCAGGAACAAACATAGGTCAATGCTCTGCATTTTTAACAACAAAAACTTTGAGCATTTTTAGGGGCCTCCTTCAATAGTTGTGGTATTTGCAGATTCCCGGATCTGGCATGCTTTTCTCTCTTACACAAGTTTTCTGTAAGACATTCCTATCTGAGTTCAAAACAACAATAAAATATTCCAGAAAATTATTACTGACATGGGAATATCAAAGCTAATTTCCCTCATTTTCTTTTTGCCTTACAATATGTCTATTTGTTCATTCTCTGCCACATTCTCCTATACACTTGAATGAAAATGATTATTTATTCTAAATCATTTCCTTTTCTATTTTTCTTCTCCTTGTAGCTGACATGCTGTCACATGCACTCTTCATCTGGTACATTAGTCAGTTCCTGAGGCAATGAACATCCGCCAGGTTGTATTTGGCAAGGGGAAGAAGTGAGCTAGCACAACAGAAGATTCTTGGATCCCAAGCAGAAACTTCCCCTCACCAAACTACCTCAACAAGGGACAAGTTTTAAGATTCGTCAAATCAATACTCTTAGGTCCCTAGATCAAATCTTTATCTGCAGGATCCAAGCCACAAGATGTCTAAAGCAGCATCAAAGAGGCTAATCCATGGCACAAACACAAGATAACACAGTTTCAATGAACTCACTAGCAGTGATCATCAAGTTCATCTTCCCAATTTAACTGTATTGACAGAAATAGATTTATATACAGACTTCCTTGGAAAAATCCATTTGTTGACAGTCATTTTCTAGATTAAATTATTCCAGGCACCATTAATATGACTAAAGCTGTAGATAACATCATTTAATTTATCTAATCTGATCATTGCAGTGTTTGGGAAAAAAGACCAAAACAAAATGAGAAAGGAAGAAAAAGACAATCAAAAGTCAAGGACACAAGTTTATGTACATTCCATATTCTACTTTCAAATTTAAATTCTTCTATAGTATAAGTTCTAATTCACATCCTCCAGATGAAAATTTCCCAGATATTAAGAGTTACGTGTTCAGTATTGGCAGAGCTGTATACCTCTAAACTGAAAAGGATCCATGTCTTGGTTTGAAAGAGAGGTGTCTGCAGGGGAGGGCAGGGCCTCCCTTGAGAATTCAAACTCCCTCCCTCTAAACGATTTTAATTTAGAAAATTAGAGGGCTCTCTCTCAGACATAGGTGTGGGGGGGTAGGAATAACAATTCTTTACTAGTATGTATAACAAGACAGAACAAACAACAACAACTACAGCATTAACAACACAGCAGAACCAGCAACCTTGAGGGCCTTTGCTTCACAAGCCCGGGGCAGTCCGATTTTGGTGCTCCTGCAGGATTCTGAGAGCACTAAGCTGGAACAGTGGAAAATTCCAGGCTGATGGGTGAGATAAATCAGAAACTCTGCAGTGGTGGCTGGAGTGGCAGAAATGTCCCCGGCAGGCAGGGGCGGGATGTCCCGGCAGGGCAGGGCAGGGCTGTGCGGCCACACCGCAGCAAAAGGAGCAGCGCTGAAGAGGCGGCGGCGGCGGGACAGGGCCGGCCCGGCTCCAGCAGGGCAGGAGGAGGAGGCGAGCTCAGAGTTCCCAGGCACAGGAGCAGATGATGGCAGCCTCCCAGGACCAGAACTGGTCGTGACAGTGAACTCTTTTCGCAGCAAGCAAACAGCCTCACCCTTCTCCGCCCGATGCTGAGAGCAAGAGACAACTACCTCCCCCAGCCCCGTCGTTTTCCTGCCCCCGACACTCGCGTTAACTTTTCCCTCCCAGGGAAACTCTCAGAGAACAAAAGAAATGTAGCCTAGTGCTCACTCCTCTTCCTACTTCAGCCACCTCTTTTGCTCCGTTTAAGCACTTATTAAGTATCAGCAGTTAATCTCCTAGCAACTTACAGGGAAAAAAATATTCTAAAACTAAAAAAAAAAGAAACAAATCTAACCCCCAAATCCAGAAACTAGATTTTGCCTTTGAAAATACTTGAAGGATTCAGTAATTTAGACATATTTTGTTCATATCTGGAATTGTTCTGCATGGACAGATTGCATGAGAAGAATATCATCACCTCTTTTTTTCAATTTTTGCTCTCTATCAAGGCAGCAAAATCAGCAACATGTTTTTCTAACACCTCGGTGGTTACAGGACTCTGATTTCATTCCAGCTTCATATCAATATATTTCAGATTAAATAATTCTCTAATACCTGGAATATTTTCTAACTACCGGCTTACAACTTTTCCAAAGGCAGAGAATACTTCAGCCCTCAGTGACTACAATATTATTTTGCAGAAAATTGGGACAGGTGGTGAGGAGACAGAAATAAAGAAAAGTTCTCTGTCTCCAAGTAGTTAAAATAGTCATTTGAGTATGAAAAGTCTGAGGATTTCAACTCCACACACAGGACTTGTTTCAGTATGTTTTTGTTTTTGTTTTTGTTTTTTTAATATTTTATTTATTTAAATTTTTCATTCATTTTTAAAGTACCAAATATTAGAACTATCTGTCAATTTGTTAGATTCTAGGCTTTGTTGCTAACATCAGCCAAAGAAGTGTACTTTTAATAAAAAGCAGCATCTGAATAAAAGAAAGAGCAAAATTGATGTGCTCTCTTGAAAACAAAACAAAACAAAACAAAAAGACAGAATTACTTAAGGACATATTGGCTAAAGAACTAATGAACATAAAAACAGCTTTAAAACTCTGCAATGAGTGTTGTTTCCTGCCTCAGAGAAGGAAAGAGGATGTGGGAGGGAAGCAAGAATGCTATGTCATTTAGAGAACATTCTGGGAAGTGCTGATGTTAACATGCTAATCTAAAAATAGAGGGCAGAAGCTCTCAGAAAACAAGACCTGATATGCTTAGGTGATCTACTCAATAATTATTTATGCATATCAAGTGGGTGTAAAATATAATTAGAGAAGATGTTCACAGGCAGAAGTCAGAGCAGTTTTCCTCTGCTTGAAAGCTGAGACAGTTGAATACTGTCAAGGCATACTCCTTATTTCTGTGTCTCATTCAATTTTATTTACAAGAGCATAAACAGGAGGGTGCTAAAACCCTCTTCTTCCTTCTGGGATCTCCCAGCACTCTATTCTACAGACTGCTGGTAAGAATGTGCTTCAGGACAGAAGTAATACTGTTTTGAATATCTGAACTGAAGTGAATAAAATATTGATCTGCTGTGTCTGAAGATAGTATTCTAAGTGTTTGCCTATTGCATAAAAAGAAACTTGTTGGGGTTTTGGTTTTTTTGATTTTTTAATGTGTATTAAATTAAAATGGAGGTCTTTGCTGTATTTTGGATCAGTCCAGATAGTTTTAATGTTAAGGATTTGGATGAGAAACAAAGGGAGGGATTCTGGCTAATCCCTAAATTTTGGTATCTGTAAGGGTATTAGGTGTCTATAAACTCCCTTTCAGTCAGTGGATATCGTGGCAGTACAGCACAGGTGGAAAATCCATTCAGGTATTGAGCTAACATGGACTCAATTCTGTTATCTTAATGTGCCCTCAGAAATCTGCAGCAGGACTCATGGATCTGACACAGGGAGTTCAGGAGACACACATCCTTCTGGATCACACTTTGGGAAGCAGATAAGATAGGGCATGCCAAATAGCATTTGATGTTTAGTATACAAATCACATTCTATTTGTCTACCTTTGGGTGATCTAAAAAGCTCAATAAGCTCTATTGATTGTATTAAGTAGTTCAAGAGTAGCTTACAACAGACACAGACAGGTAGATCAGCCACTCAGCTTCTTAAAGATACATACCCAGTACCTTATAAAATATTCTGCATCCTGACTGGCTGCAAGCTGTTGTTGCAGAAGGACATAATCCTCTGTAGGTGTCAAATATTTTCTTCCAGCTCAATTTAAATGTCTTAAGTATCCAAAGGTACCTTTAACAACATATGATCTCTCCCTCATGAGACCTCACCTGCAGTACTGTGTCCAGATCTGGGATCTTCAAAGCAAGAAAGATCAGGACTTGTTAGGGTTAGTCCAGAGGAGGCCACAAAGATGCTCAGAAGTCTAGAGCACCTCTGCTATGGAGACAGGCTGAGAGAGCTGGGATTGTTTGGCTGGGGAAGAGAAGCCTCTGGGAAGACCTCATTGAAGCCTTCTAGTAGTTAGTTTTTTCCTTCTTGGAAGTGTCTTCGTTTAGGAGTGGTATTTTCCAGTTTAGTACTATGACTAAAACCACAAGCTGTTTCCCCACCCAATTGGAAGCACAAAAGGCAGAGGTAAGAAAAAAATACTGGAAATGCAATAAGATAAGAAAATGAAGAGTAACATCAACAATATTAATAATGAAAAGTATAAGAAAAAGAAATTGTTTACACAGAAAGCCTGTGACAACGAATAGTGCCAGACAGCTTCTCCCAGTGTGTTTTACTGATTGGAAAGAACTTCCTCTCCCAGGAGGTGAGTCCCTATACCCCATCCCCTCAATTATGTGAATGTTTGTATAGAATAATCTCTGTATTTTAGCCATACTCCCTCCCAGCTACTGCAAAGTTAACCCGGTCTTGGCTGGAACCACAACATACATCAAAGGGGCTTATTAAAAGGAGGGAGAGGGATTTTTTTATACAAGCAGAACATGAGAACAAAGGGCAATGGTTTTAAATTGACAGAGAGTAGGTTTTAGACAAATGTTAGGAAGAAATTCTTCATCCAGAGTGTGATGAAGCACTAGAAAAAGTTACTCAGAGAAGTTGTGGACACCCCATCCCTGGAAGTCTTCAAGTCCAAGTTGGATGGGCCTCTGAGCTGCCTGATCTGTTGAATGGCCTCCCTGCCCATGATTTTTAAGGCCCCTTCTCACCCAAAACATTCTTTGATTCTATGAATCCTATGTTTAGGAAATTTAATTGAGAATCTACACTGAAACTGAGTCACCTTTTGTTGCAGCAGTTTCGAGTGGGCTAAGAAAAAAAAATCCTAAATTACTCTTAGAAAAATAATTTTCTCCAAGAACCTTGAAATGAAACTACAAAGGAAAAAACAAATAAATGATGAAATAACTGAACTCTTTGGTAAGGATTAAATCAAATTTAAAGGCTGTATATTTTTCAGAAAAGTACAGTTTTAAGTGTCATAAATTTGTACTCTGCAATCTAATTCTTTAATTGTAAATTCTCTGAAGCAGCCTGTTATTATGTCTGACTATTACCTAGCATGATATTACTTTCAGATGCAGGCTCTGTGTTTTGTCATTATAGAAACAGCAAATAACAATAACAAATGTACAAACTGCTAGAGAACATAGACCACTGCCTAGTAATTAACTTGTGTGCATGCATATATAATCCACATGGTTTCAATGCCAAAAGCTCATATATTACAGTTTTAAAAAAAACATTTCCCTGTTGTGTGAGCAAATTCCCAAACCTGTGGCCATTTCTTTGAAGAGGTACCTTTCTGGGTCAGAATTCAAGACATGTCTGCACACATTTCAGTGTCCAGGTTTAGGAACAGTCTCTGCTGGGAACACAGCCCCATCTCTTCAAAGCACAAAACTTTATTGTTCCAGAGACATACTTTGTCATAGTGTTAGCCATGGACTGATCATAAATATTTATGCTTTCAACAAATAGATCTGTTGTGCCAGTAAACACTGGTGTTTTGTCTTCTTTTTCAATATTTCATGAATGGTATGCAAAAGCTAGGTTGTACATTGACAGGTAACACAATCCTCTTCAGCAGCATTGACTTGGAGTTCAGAACCATGGAAAACTCAAAAACAAATATCACAATCGTATTGTTTTAATGTTTTCATTTTATAGTCATTCTCCTGTGTAATCAGGCTTAGAAAAGGACATGCTCTAACTGGTGAGGATGTACTCTGTTTCCAATGACTAATTCTAGGCAATGAAGAGAGCTCATTTTAGTTTTTTGATTATTTCTAATAGTATCCAGATAAAATGAAATGGAAGCTCTTTCAGGCTACGAAATGCACATATCTTAAATATATTCCTTTACAGTTACACCTAACCGATATTGTGTTGCTTTTATCATTCTACACTATAGAACTATAATGTTCAGGAAAATATTATGATCACACAGTTAAACCTCTGTGTTTATATACACAGACACCCATGTCTAAAATTCTTCCCAGGATCTTTTATGTGTTCAAAGGCACAGTGCCATCATATGCCATTTTTTTAATATGGTAGATGATTTAGTAGCCTCCCTCTCCTAAGCTGTGCCTGATGTTGTAAGGAGCTTTTCAGACTAATGAAGATAGATATGTTTAGCACAGTAAGACTTGGACAGCAAAACTCTGAAATTTATTTTATTGTAAAGTTGCTATTTTACTGTAATTATGCTCTTGTATTTGCTGTAAGGTTCATTTTAAATGCTGCTGGGGTTAATGTTATTTGCTCAAGGCTATGAGATAAGTTTGATTACTACTGAAATTGCAGAAAGAAAAGTATATCACTTTAAAATTACTTGTACTCACAGTTCTTTTGTTGGTGGACCAGAAAGCATGGACAGCACACGAAAGGGTTCATTAATGCAGAATGCAAGTTATCTTTTTGAGTAAGAGATGAATAGAGATCTCTTGATACTATTCAGTCACTTAAAACTCTTCCAGTTTCATAATTCTCAGTATGCTGGCATTTTTGGGTCTTCCTTACAGTGGAAAAAAGCAGGAATATATTATTACAAGGGCAAATGGAGATCACAAATAGTCTGATCTCTACTTTCTTTCCACCTCAGTAAAAGAAGTTATTGTCTGCAATGATATTGAGAATAATTTTTGAAGTGTGTTTCAATACACTGAGAATTGTTGGTCACCTCTTATCTCCAAGCTACAAGAGGTTCTTTATATTCTTAATTTTTTATGTACAGTACACACAAGATTAGTCCAAAGTTCTTGGTGTAAGGAAGTGAAGCCACTCTAAAATTCAGTCTCTGAGCCATTGCTGTCTCCGGGCAGTCTTTATATGAGAGCAAATATGGGCTGCAGAAAGTTTCTGATATTACTAGACATGTTGAAGAGTAGCTGGCAGAATTTCCCATCTCAAGACAATGAACATGACAGTGATTTGCAAATAAATTACAGAGACTTGTTGGGGGAAGTCAGAAGGAAAAATAATCCTATACCAATTTTCATCATAAATTCTCAGCTTTAAGCAGTTGCTGCAGCTTGAGGTTAATGCCTTGCAACAGAGTTGCTCCATAAGTATGACCTGAAATGTGATGTATAATCCAAGCCTAGTAGTAGTAGTAGTAGTATATATATAATTAAATTGATTTTAACACAAATCTTGAAGGAAAAGAACTTTAAACTTGACTGTGATCTCCAATGAATAATATCTATTATGTGTTTCATGAAGACTGGTGTCCATATATTTTATATAATAAAAAAAAAAAAAAAGAAATGGATTTAATATCAAGTGCCAAAGAGGGAGTACATTACCTGTATATGTATTTGTATATGCACACACATATACAAACAGCCTGGTTTCACCCTGCATGCCATTGTGTCCATAATTCTGCTGTGTACAATGAAAGAAAAACATTCAGTTGATAATTAATTACATCTGTATTGGTCATATTATCTTGGATGGATTGCTCTTTGGTTCTTATATTACTCCACTGCCTACAGAGCAAAGATGCAACTAGGTCACCTTAGATGGTTAACTTTAATGCATGATCCATTGCTCAGAATTAAGTAACTTCATTGGACTTAAATCCTGAAGAAAAGAAGAAAATAAGTACTTTATGAAGGCATGGAAAAATGGGCTCTGAAATACTGGAGCTCTGCATTTTACACCTTGATCAGCAGAGTGATACCATGATGCATGATCTGCCTGTCAGATCTGCCTGTCAGGGAATGGCTTTAAGATGAAGGAGGGTAAATTAAAATTAGATATTAGGAAGAAATCATTCACTGTGAGGGTGGTGAAGCACTGGCACAAGTTGCCAAGAGAAGTTGTGGATACCCCATCTCTGGAAGTGCTCAGGGCCAGGTTGGATGGAGCTTTGAGAAACCTAGTCTAGTGGAAGATGTCCCTGTCCATGGCATGGGGTTTGGAACTAGATGACCTTTAAGGTTCCTTCCAGCCCAATCCATTCTATGATTCTGTCACTAACCACCTCCCGGTTTAGGGCAAATTTGGGAGGAAAATTCCAAAGGGGTCCCTCTAGAAAGCAGACTCAAGTGGCCTCTCCCTCAACTGGTTTGGGAAAATATTTCCTTGGAGAAAAGTAGAAAAAAACCGTTTATTTAACAAGCAAAGTATTCACAAGCATAAAAAATAAATAATATTAAACAATAAAACTTCTTGCTGTTCTGAAGAGCTGGCAAATTCAGAGAGAGAGTCCTTCTCATAGGATGAAGCTCAGCTCGCTCATTCTCTTATCAGTCTCTCCTGCGCTGGAAAATGCCACGTCCCGGGCCCCAGTGGACCGCAGGCATGAGCTCCTGGTGTTTGTCCGGGTTTTCTGTCCAGAGCAGGGCTGAACAGTTCCAAGAAAAAGAACATCCGTGGAAGTTCTCTGCCTCAGCTAGCTAGAAAAAAAACTAACTAAAAAGCAAAGGAGAGCTCTCTCCTTCTGTCTGTGCTGCGGACAGCACAGTCCATGAGAAGGAATGCCGGGCAGCAAGCGCAGTTTCCAAAAACAAACTGCACACTTCTTCTGTCCTCCCTTTGTTCTTGGAATCAGTCTTAAAGCTGCAGAACTTAATATCCAGCATAAACAGAACACATGACTGGGGATACAAGCATCATAAAGCCACCCTAGGACATCACCTGTGAAATTCATGCAGTTTTCTTTATCTTTTTTTTCAACTTCTCACACTCTTTGTCACATTTGGCAACTTCTCAATCAGTGTTCAGCACTTTTCCGCATCTTTTGGGTGTGTTTGCTTAGCTTAACATCAGGTCAGACTAGGCAGACCTAGTCACAGCCTAATCATTTGTCTGCAGAAAAAAATAAGATATCAAATCTGAGACTACAGGCACTGATAATCTTCAGAATGAATATTCTTTATAGCCTTCAAATTCTGGGTTGATGCATATGAGACATAAATGAGGTAAAAGCATTTAGCATTTCCTAAAGAGGGAGATGAATGCAGCTCAGTAACTCTCACATCCATACCCTGGTGTATGTGTGAACATAAATGCGCCTCAGAGCTGTACTGCATTTTGCCAACAGCAGCAGTTACTACAGGTGCCTCATAACTTGTAGATGAGTCACATTCTTGGAAGCTGCTAGAACTGTAGGAATGTTCTTAATTCAATGCTCATCTCATACATTTTGTATATTTGCCTGAGTTGGAACATTCTGTCTTCAGCTAATATAACGTATTTTGCTTGCGGAATCTTAGGAAGCAATGTACAGTTTGTGCAGACAGTAGAAAAAAAAAAAAATCCTCCAAGAGATAGGAGTATTCTACTGAAGTATCTGTCTTTGCATCATAGAGCTTGCAAACCATTGGATACTACTTGTTATTAAGTGTCATGGTTTAACCCGAACCAGCAGCCAAGCCCCATGCAGCCACTCACTCCCCCACCAGTGCGACTGGGGAGAGACCCAGAAGAGTAAAAGCTGGAAAACTCATGGGTGGAGATAAACACAGTTTAATAGGGAAAACAAAAGCCAAGCACACAAGCAAATCAAATCAAGTAATTAATTCCCTGCTTCCCATGGGCAGACAGGTGTTCTGACATCTCCAGGACAGCAGGGCTCCATCACAGGTAATGGTTTCTTGGGAAGAAAAACACTATCACTGTAAATGTGCCTCTTTCCTCCTTCTTCTTCCCCTCACTTTATATACAGAGGATGATGTCACATGGTCTGGAATATCCCTTTGGTCAGTTTGGGTCACCTGTCCTGGCTGTGTCTCTTCCCAGCCTCCCCTGCCCAACTCCCCAGGCCCAGCTTCCTCCCCAGCGTGGCCGTATGAAAAGCAGAAAAGACCTTGGCTCTGTGTAGGCCCTGCTCAGCAATAACAAAAACATCTCTGTATTATCAACACAAATCCAAAACACAGCCCATACCAGCCACTGGGAAGAAAATTAGCTCTAACCCAGATGAAACCATCACACTCTGTGTGTTCCCAAATTTATTTTCAGAATCTAAGTCTCAGTAAGAAAAGTTACAGTTCACATTTTATATCAAAAATAGTACAAATACGTTGTTCTTTTTAAACTTTAGATCTTAATGCATAATTAGTCCTTCAGTTAGAAATCAAAGACATCTAAAAGATGATTCTGGTCTCTCTTTTAGAATTAAGAAGCATCTACAAGATAATTCTGGATAGGCAAAATTATCTTTTTTTATTTATTTTCTTTTTTTGTTTTTTCTATTTTTTCCCGTCTCAACTTTCTTGAAGGTCATATTTGCATAACAGTTCAGATTGCCCATTCATCCAATAAAGATAGATTTTAGTCAGGTTGGAGATGCACATACTGACACCAGAAATTTCTACTCATCTTAGAGAAATATTAGTCAGAGAGATTTATTTCTTCCCTTTTGAAATTGCATTAATATTTATTATGGTGTGTAATGACTGAGTTATATGGTTGATTGTTTCCAGGTATTAGTGCAATATGAATATATTAGCAGTCCCTTTCTTACTGTAATAAAGCACAAAATCAAGTGATACAAAACAGATTGAAATGGTTCAATATGTATTTACAACCTTATATAAATGAACAACCGGAAAGTATGGAAAATATAGAGTAGTATGTAATACTTCTTAACCTTGTTGCAACAATTGTGAAGGGCAGTTCTGCCTCAGCTTTTAAGTGACTGAGAAAATGTTTAAGGAAAGTTAACATACAGGTTTTCTTCTGTACTCATCAAAAGCTTTGTATTAATAGATTAGGACCCTAATATTGTATCTCTACTCTGTTTGATAACTCATTTCTTCAATTTATAATTGAAGTTAAATGGTTCACAGAGAAAAGGAAGTGTAGAAGAAATGTATGTCACAGTGGAAAGAAGATGCCTTACAGAGTCTTTGAAAGTGTGAAATAATCTGACAATTTATAGGAGGCTTTTAATCTCTTTTTATGCTTTGAAACTGTTTAAGCTGTTAGGTTCTGATTAGAGATGTGAAAAATAATAAGTGATCTCTAATTTGATATTCCCACCCACCAGTGGGACCACTTCTGTAATGGACCAGTCACAAGGATCATCATGTTTCCACAACATTATTTTTAATGATGAGTTCCATATTTTCAAAGGGAAATTTGTGATACTTTTTCACAGGAGGAATATGGAATAATCTGGCCCTGTAAAATTCATGTCAAAGCATTCTGCACTCTATCTCTTATTAAAAAGTTGTGGGTTTTTTTAGTTACTCTGAAATTGCCATTTTGTAACTATTAAATATCCTCCTCACACATTCAAGGACATGTGGAACAGATCTTCTCTACCTGCCTCTTCTAGATCAGTACTTATTTTCAAGTGTTATGTTCTTCTTGTTATTATTATTATGCTCCATGGGTCCTTTGTTTCATTTCATAACCTGTCCCAGATTTTTCACTCACTTCTTTTTGAGAAACTTTTGGGTCCATTATAACTACTGTCCTCTTCTGAGACCTATCTAATTTTGACATACTTAAAGATTAGCTTCCTTCAGTCAGCACTTGGGAAAAAGGGGGGCTATTTAGCATCTGAACAGCAACATGTTTGCTGGTTACTTGAAATCGACCTCAGTGCAAAGCAAATAAATGCTGAATCTACAGGGCTGATGGTGATCCCTGCTCCAGGCTTGCAGCCCCTCCTGCCCTCCTCCTCCTTCTCCTCCTCTTTTTCCTCCTCTCCCCTTTGTCTTTAAAGGACTGTTTCTCAGGTATTTTCTCTTTATTCCTCATTGTGCCTGTGTGGTGGTTTGCTCTTCCTCTGGTGTATTTTCACAGAGGCTTCTTCAAACTTTAGAGATATACAGTCCCTGCTTTACTTGTGAGACAAGTGCACCTGCTAAACACACCTGGGGATTGGCAAAGGAACATTCTCCATAATAAATGAGTGACTGAGGTTGCAGTGATGCTGAAGGAGAAAGCTTAGTTATTTTATGGGACACAGGAATAAGAAAACTTTATCTTCATCTCTGAAGTTTAGGGGGTTTGGGTTTTTGTTTTTCATTCTGTGAAAGACTGGGGAACTGTTTAAACTTAGAACAGTATGTGTAAGTTTGGATACCAGGTTTTGAAAAAACTACAGTACGTCAGAAGTGTGAAAAATTACAGAATGCCTTGTTTTAAACTGAGGAAATCCCCTTGCCTCACAAACTGAAAGAAGATTGAAAGTTTACTTACTTATAGTGTAGAGGTGTCTTCATGGACAGAAAATTGCAAGTGGTGAAGAACATGTCACTACAGTGAAGAAAGTAATAAAAATAATAAAAAATTAGGAGCTGAAGCCAGAAAAAGATCCAGCGAGAAGTGAAATTCTTAACAGCAAAGCTGGTTAATTATTGGGACAGGCTGCCAAAGCAAATGAGGTAATTTCCTTGGCTTTCTCTCTTTAATTGAAAAAACAAGAAAACTTCATGAAATATTTCCTTCAACCAAGCTCAAGTTGCTGGGCCATGTGCTGAACTATGTGTAATTCAAAAGTACATTTTTGCTTTAAAGACTGAATCATGTACCATTTGCAACAAAAAGTCAAAAATATAAATTTTCATGAGAAGTATTTTCTTCAAAAATGATTGTTTTATTCATATGCAAACAATGAAAACTGAAAAAAGAAGTTTCAGTTGAGATCTGAATCAGATCTCTGAGAAAGTCAGTATCTTTTCCTTCAACATAAATAACAACAATTAATCTAATTTGCTCTTAGAGTTTCAAAAGAGGTTTTTAGTTTACAATGTCTATTCTTTTCTGTGCTTCCTGAACTCTGATTTTGATTGTTTTTGAGATTCTTTGTCGGATCAATTTATACTCTGGAACTGTGTTACTATTATGCTAGTTAAGGGAATTATTGATAATTTTTAACACTATCCTTGGAAATTAATGTATCACCAACATCTGTAAGAAAGTGGCACTTCTGAGGATGGCCTGTGACATCAATCTGCCCTGCAGTCCCAGCCTGTGTATAGGTATGACAGTTCTCAGGTTTTAGCAGAAATAGACTGTTTTGTCACTGCACTTAGGAACCTGCCTTCTCACAGCCGTTAATCTTTTAATGCAGAAAAGCCATGTCAACAGGTGTTCTCATAACACTGTTAAGTGACATAAGAAATGTGATCTCCTGCTCCAGCTGCTCCAGCTCAGTTTTCTGCTGCCCAGCTACTGGAGCCCAAGCCAGTGCTCAGGATTCAGGTCTGTGCTCACACTGAAGGATGCAGCTGGTGCTTTCCCAGCTGCTCCTTCAACCACTAGCAAAAGAGGGTACATGTCCTGGAGACAAAAACACACAGAGACACAGAGGACACTGGCATGGCTGATCACACATACTGCCACACACGGGACTCACATACAGCGTAAACACAGGGAGCCAGGTCCAGTCCTTCTCTTTAGCTAGCAGAGACAAGGGGCCAGTCATGGTGACACACACACTACCACTCTGTGCTCACAAGCACACATTTGCAGATCCTTCCAGCATCACCACAACCCCTCTGCTGGCCCTGCCCCGCTGCTTGGATGCCAGGCCACTTTAACTCCCCCATGGGTCCCCTGCTTGCCTTCTGGTGCAGCTTGGTGCTCACTGCAAACACTCACACAGAGCTGTCCCTCAGGCACTGCACATTTGCAGTTCCTCCTGTGAGTACCAGCACAGCCCTGTCTGACTGATACCCTATCCAAGCTTGAATTTACTGGTGAATACACACACACATCTGATTCCCACCAGGACTGGGGATGATACAGACACCCTGCCTCAGCAGCTGGCACGCGGCACACAGGTGCCTCTCCAGACACTCTTCCACATACTTCTGGAAATAACTTTGGTCCTTTGACAGTAGTTTTGCATGCATATCAAACTGTCAAATTGGGGACCAACAACCTGTTGTGTCGGGGAAAGCTCACAGCCATAATGAAATTATACTCCCAGCCTTTATGATTTTGTAGTTTAATATTTTAAGACAAAAACAAAGTTGAGAACTCTAGGGAATACATTAGAGTAACCCAAGACACAAATAAAATTATTACATTTGCTGCAATAAAATTTGATTATAGTACATCAACTGTCTAAATAAAGCCAAGTGTATCAGTATCAGGGGAAATTAAAGAATAATTTATATCTCTATCCTTCCTACATAAGGCATATTTAAGAGTGGCATAAAGCAAAAGAACAAGGAGCATGAGTTTTGAAATAAAGGAATCACTCACATTTTGAACTCTGTGTGTTTATACATTTGTAGCTCTATTATGTTGGTAACATCTCAAATCAGTTACCAATTTTATTGGAATGCAAAGAATAATGTCTTGCTTCCAAATATCTGATAAACTACACTGAAGCCTCATGATAATTTAATTGCTTGGGTACATTCCTATTTATATTGCAAACCAATTATGAACCCTATACTTGGACTTTGTATAAATAACAATTCACTGATAATAATTTCTGGGATGAGTTAGAAGTCCAAACTTCTTCAAAAATGCACAATACAAGACTGTCCTAAGGAGCTGATAATGTAGAAATACTTAAACCTGAAGTACAGAATTTCTCATCTACTTCTCCTATAAACACTGCAGAGAACTTTGAACGATCAAGTCACACAAAGAGTAATTGAAGGCAAAACACTTAATTACCTCATACTTTCATCCTGGATTATTTCAATAAAACCCTTGTAACATGCTCTGCTGTATTCCATGTAGAACTAACTTAAATTGTATAACGCAAAATAGGGCAACAGTCGTGATATTCAATTAACAGGAACACATATAAGCTGTGACAGTGACACAGTAAAGTCATTGCAGTAGACAGCCATTGGCAATGGTCGATTAACTATTGAAAAAGCTTCTGGAATAAGTAATTGA
The DNA here is from genome assembly GCA_013400495.1 of Nicator chloris. NCBI lineage: Eukaryota > Metazoa > Chordata > Aves > Passeriformes > Pycnonotidae > Nicator > Nicator chloris. The sequence continues at coordinate 22,117 of WAAE01021869.1, forward strand.
TTACCATTCTCCATATAGTGAGGAGTTATATTGCCATACCCAGATGAATATAAAATTATATACACATCTCATTAAAAATATAAAATTCATTTCTTCCCTAGGAAAAACGAAACTCTTCCTTCCCATACATCAATTGACAGGCAAACCAAAACAAAACCATTTATGAAATTTGAAACTACTATTTACATTTACTCATATTTTGTGTTTTACTTCTCTTTGTCATTCTTCTTTAATTGAGCTTTCCCTGAATTTATTGGCAAAATCATCACACACTCAATCACACACAGAATCACTAGGTTGGAAGAGACCATTGCTTAGATGTCAATGTTGTTGATGTCCCAAACAAAACATGCCTGGTCAACTTGCTACATGAACGTAGAAATTGATCGTACCTATAATTCATCTATGTTCTGAGAATGCACAAAATGACCAAAAGGGAAGAAAAAATCCTTTTTATATTATCCTCTTGCATCCTGTTTCATAAAGGTCTGAATTATGTAATTCAGATACATATCCAGTTGGAGAACTAGTTGTCAACATGTTTACTCAGAGTCACATAGAGCCACACAAAATCAAATAGGTTAGAAAAGACCTCTGAGGTCACGGAGTCCAGCGTTTGGCTGAACACCACCATGTCAAGTAAATCATGACACTAAGTGCCATGTCCAGTCTTTCTTTGAGGACCTACTGGAACAGTGACTTCATCATCTCCCAAGCAAGTCCATTCCAATGTCTAATCACCCTTTCTCCGACTAAATTCTTCCTAATGTCTGACTAAACCACCCTGGCACAGCTTAATATGATGAACTCTTATCCTATTAGTAGTTGTCTGGCAGAAGAGAGAGAGTCCCACCTGGCTAAAACCTCCTCTTAGAAAGTTGTCGAGTGATAAGATCACAACCACGCACCTCCTTTCCTCCAGGATGAAAAACCTCAGCCCCCTAAGCTGTTGTTAACAAGATGGTGCTCTGGCCTTTTCACCAGCTTCATTGATGTTTTCTGGACCTGATCCTGCAAGTGAATGTCCTTCCTGAATTGAAAGGCCCAAATTGGACACAGAACTCAAAAGTGTGGCCTCATCAGTACTCAGCACAGAGGGACAATCACTACCATAGTCCTGCTGGCCACACTATTGTTGGCACAGAAGGCCAGGATGCCACAGGCCTCCTTGCCCAGCTAGGCACATGCCAGCTCATGTTCAGCTGCTGTTGGCCGGCACCCCCAAGTCCTTTTCCATTTGGGAGCTTTCAAGTCACTTGGTCCTCAACCTGAAAATTGAAGGGGGGTGTTGTGGCAAAAGTCCAAGGCCCAGCACTTCATTTTGTGGAGTCTCATACCTTTGGCCTTTGCCCATGGATAAAGCCTGTCCTGGTCTCCCTTTAAAGATTCTCAATCATCCAGCAGATCAACACTACCACCCAACTCAGTGCAGTTCACAGCTTTGCAAATGGTAAACACAATACCCTCAACCAGATGATCAATAAAGGTATATTAAAAAAAAAAAAAAAACAACCAAAAAAAACCCACCCAAAGGACCTAGCATTTATACCATGGGGGCAACAAAGGAACTGGAGACCAGCTCAATACAGCAATGTTAACAGCCACCTTCGGGGCCAGACAGTTCTTAACCCAGCAAAGGGTGCCCCTGCACAAGCCCTGGGCTGATGGTTTTTTCAAGACTATGTTGTGGAAGATGGAGTCAAAGGCTTTGCTTGAGTCCAGCAAGACTCCATGCACAGCTTTTCCCTCAGCTGAGTCACCTGCTCCTCAAAGGACATCAGGTTGCTCAAGCAAGGCTTGCCTTCGCTAAACTCACACTGGCTGGGCCTGATCCCTCAGCTGTCCCCTCTGGGCCATGTGATCCCCCTAACAATGATCTGCTCCCGAACCTCACCGGGCCCCAAGGTCAGGATGACAGGCCTGCACAGTTCCCCACATCCTCCCTGCAGCCCTTCTTGGGCATGGGTGTCATATGGGCATCTGCAGTCATCAGTCAGGGACATCCCTGACTGACCAGGACTGATAGTAAAGATTGATAGAGAGCAGCTTAGTGAGCTCTTCTGCCAGCTCCCTGAGCACCCCTGGGGGACTCCTGGCCAGCCCCATAGACTTGTCAGCATCTCAGTGACTCTGCAGGTCATGAATGATTTCCTCCTGGATTGCAGGGGCTCTAATCTGCTTCCTGTCCCTGTCTGCCAGCTCAGGGGGTTGCTTGACCTCTGCAAAACAAGTCTGACTATCGAAGGCCGAAGCAAAGAAGGTATTAAGTAGCTCAGACATTTCCTCATCCTTTGTGACCATATTTGTACCACGCATCCAATAGAGAAGGGAGATTTTTCTTGGCCCTCCTTTGTTGTTAATCTTTTTACACACTTGTTATCATCTTTTACAGTAGTGGCCAGATGAAGTGCTAACAGAGCTTTTGCCTTCCTGATTATCTTTCTACGTGAGGTGGGGGCCAAAGGGTGGGACACATGGTGGACTGTGTGGGAAAAGCAGTTTGGTACGACACAGGGCTTCTTTGGGGATGTTTGTTGGAAGAACATAACATGGGACAAGGGAGAGCTGTAGGTCACTGGAAAAGGAACAGGCATAGGCAAATTTGAGGGTCAAAGGAGTTCAAAACACGTTTGTGACCAAGGACGTCTCCATGTCTCTTTGTGTCAACAGAGAGGGCAGCCATGCCCACCAGGCCT
>WAAE01021870.1:0-17137 GCA_013400495.1 Nicator chloris
GGGTTGTTAATACAGGCAGAATGCTCAACTGATGTTCATGTTCTGGGACCCAGACTTGGGTACTGCTTCCAAATGATGTCACTTTTCAGGGCAGCACTGCATGTCTCACAGAAAACGGGAGCCAGTGCTTTGTGGTGCAGCTCAGGCATGAAGGGTTATGTCTTCCTCCTGTTTGTTTAAAGCTCAAGAACTCGATCTGTTTTCCTCTGTGTGTAAGTGGCACATCAGTGCTAATTAAGTAGAAAGTGCGTACAGCTAAAGAGTTAAAATCATTACAGATTTTATTCAACTTCCATTATGTTCTTTTGAAGAAAGTTGTCATTAGTCAACTCCTCAATTGTATTAAGTAAAATCTGTAACATCCACTGTACTCACGATTGTGATTTTGTTTGTTATGAAGCACACCATTTAAGAGACTGACTAAATTGACATCTTCTTTTATAATGCTACTTTTTCCTCTGTAAAATTAAATTACTTTATAAATAAACATATTGAAATACTGAATTATGAATATAAGGATTGCTCGTCATTGTGAAATGTGATGCCTGTGCCGCTGGTACAGGTTATTCTTTCACTGTAGAATGTTTACATGTTGCCTTAAACCAGCAGTGATTATATCTAGTGCCAGGAGATGAAGTATTAAAGTCAGTTGTAAAGGTGGATGAGAAGCTCATTCAACACAATGGAAAAAACATAAAATGTATTAGACAAACTGGAGAAAGGAAGTATGTGAACTTCAATCAGTGCTTTTAGAATATTTATGTAATATTCAGTATTTTCTTTTTGTTTTGATCCCTGTAACTTCTTATTGAAAGAACACTGTGGACGTGTGGTAAAAGTTTCACATGTGCCCTTCCATTTCTATAAAGTGTTCATTGAAGATGTAGAGGGTTCGTCGGAAGAAGTACTGATGTTCTTGAGCCCAGCTAAAACCTGTGGCCAGATCTGAATTCGTAACAACTTCTCATGGCTCTGTTAAGTGAACTTTACTGACAATGTCAAACCATCTCCCTCAGTAACTTAGCCTGCAGATGATACCTTTGTGCCAAGGTACAAAAAAAGGCAGTCTCATTCAATAGTAAACTGACAAGCCATTGTGAAACAACTCCCAAGGCAAAGAAACAGCATTAGAAATTTATTCAGAATATAAGAACATTTGTAAAATAAGTATTATAAATGCCTCTGTATAAATAAATGCAGTTTTTACAATTCTATATCAAATGAACACAAAATAGCTATTTTACAGCTGCTAGGAAACAAAACGGTAGCAACACATTTAAAGCTAATTCAGTAAGGTGAAAAGTTTCTAAAGTTACAATGCATGGTGCAGTATTAAAGCAGGAGAAAACTCTAATAAAACCAGTAGAACATGACATGAATGCAAACTTAGTCACATGTGCTTTGCAATAGCTACCAGTACATTCAGGCTGGTGAGGATTTATACATCATAGAATTAGAAAAAGTAAATTATTTTTCTGAGCACTCTGTGAAATACAAAGTTTCATGCACTCTGGTGACTTAAGAAAATCAGAAAAAGCCCAATCATTAATTCGTGAATGGACTTAGGTTGGCAAGAATCAGCTCTTTTTCTTGCTTTGCAAATTTATTATTTCTGCAACAAGCCTTAAGAGAATTAAGTTGCTGGAACTCACGGTGCACTGAGCACTCAGGTATTGGTACTTCAGATTTGCATAGAAGGAGTTTGAAGTTTTTTTGGCATTCTTTCTGAGGGTTGCCATTCGAATGGGGTACACTGGAGCTGCAGCTGATTATCACTATTCAAGAGTTTTCACAGTAACATTAAACCTGTGACCATTTCCCTGTTGGTCCTTTCCAGTATGCTAGCAAATGATGCAGCAGCTGCTTGCATATGCAAATAACTGGGAAACTATAGCTACTGCTGAGGCTGGATGGTACCAGTGCTGCTTTTTCACCTACAACCCTTATGGGAAAAAAATGGGAGTGGTTTATGTTTACTGATGATTTTTAATTTATTCTAAAGTACTTCTAGAGCACAGTTGGTATGGAAGATTCATGCTAAAGGTAGTGAAATAATCAAATTCAGGCCTTGGAAAAGCACTGAGGCTGCCGTTTTTTATGCCTCTGTGTAAGAGTATCTGAATTTTTATGGAAGAAACTTCTGTGTGAGGTTGCTGAGGCACTGGCCCAGGTTGCCCAGAGAAGTTGTGGCTGCCCCATCTCTGGGATGTTCAGGGCCAGGTTGGATGGGGCTTGGAGCAACCTGGTCCAGTGGAAGATGTCCCTGCCCACAGACAGGGATTCTAACAAGATGATTTTTACGGTCCTTTGTAACCCAAACCATTCTGTAATTCCATTACTCTAAATAGGGGAAAAAAAATGAGCCTCAGAGGCACCTCAGTGCAGTATGGTTTCTTTCCTCTCCAGTGAAAGGTATTTCACATGGACATTCTGAGGTGACCTCAAGTCACACAGGTGTTTCAGATGCCAACAGACAAAAGTGTAACTATTTTTGCCACAGCACATGGTGGATACTTCCCTTTGTGTTTCTTCAGAACAAGTGTGCTCAGCTACCACTGAAGCTGATGGCAAACCCCCATCTTCCTGGGCTTGAGAAAATTGGGCCAAAAATGGGGAAACACCATAGAGAACTGCTAAGCAGAACCATAAAGACAAGAAATAAATGTGCCTCCTCCCTCTAGAGACTCATTTGCAAAAATTTCTAGTCACATTATAAATTAAGAATTGTAATTATTCTGAGAAAGAGGATTGACGAAAACCAGAACATCATTGCCTAAAAATTTTGAAATCAGCATTGTTTTAATTTGCTGTTGCAATCAATCACTTGTGATGCTGGCTTGGAGGATGATGCACTTGACTCCAGAGAAGCAGGAGTAACTACTCTAAGGACAGAAGACAACAGCAGCTACAGTAACAAGAGATGGAAAACCAACTGCTACAGTTCCAGATGTAACCAAGACTTAACAGTAATGCCATATTCTGAAGACAAATTCCCACAACTATGTTATCTGACTAACCTAACCCAACAGGAGGCAAAAAAATCCTCAAAAATAATTTCCTTAGTACTAGTAATGGGAGAAATAAATGAGAGAAGTTATCATAATTCTAAATACACTAGTAAAAAACTTGAGGTGCAACTCAACATGTAAAGCAAAAACAATAATCATCTCTTGAAATCAGATTCACTGGAAATCAGTCTGGAAAATGCAAAGCAGAGGCATAACACAGCAGCAGGCTAGCACAATGAAGGGACTATAGCTTGGCTTTTTAAAACACACGTGAAGCTGTTTTACATACTCTGTCAAAAAAAGGCAAATTCTGAATATAACAGGTGCTATGGCAGACTTCTGTATTTTGACCCCTACAGAAATCAACCTGATCCCCATGATTTGCTTAATGTTCATTAACGTAACAAGCCAAAATTTGCACTTCAGTCAGTTTGATAAAATAGTAATACGTGATTTAAACAAGAGAATGTTAGCAGTAACAAAAACTACCCTAAGAAGCTGTAAGACTTCACCATTCACATTGTTTGCAGCTGGATATCCACACGTCTACACATTTATAGTTTTGTGCCTATGTATTCAATATTAAACAGGTACATTACTTAAGTACCTTTTTTTTTGGTAAAAAAAAAAAAGTATAAAAAGAAGACATTCTACTTCTTGACCACAGTAAGCTGTAATAAGCACAACACACGTGACAAAAATGGCCCAGCTTCCTAAAGAAGACTTTGGATATAGTATATATAGCAAGAGAAAGCAACTTTTTTTACAAAGTAGTTGCAAACACCATGCAGTATAAATACCAGAAGTATAAATAAATTCTGTAATTTCTTACCTACCCTTGTCACAGACTGTTTGTGTGGCACAGTGAAACTCACAGCCTTTGGCCCTCTTACACGCTGTAAAAATTACACCTTTATTGTAATTCACAGAGATGCAACTACACTTTCTTGTTATTTTCCCAAATCAACCATTTTCCTACCTGACCTGCACTGTGAGCAGCAGAACTGCAAGCAGGGTGCAAAGAAAAAGCCAGCCAGGCTGTCATCCCCACTCTGCAGCTGCCTGTTTGGTGGTGTAATCACAACACCCAGTCTTGAGGGTACAGTATGGACTTGTGTGCAGAGATTGCGCAGGGACTGGGAAAACTCTCACATGATCTCCAAACTAACCAAATGAAAACAACATGAATTATTCTACTGTGTGACACTGCCACCCACAGGCCATCGATAAAATGGAAGAGAAGCTGTATGAATACAGACATAGTAACACAGACAATGTACATTATAGCATGATAATTCAGGCACTGCCATTTTACATTATGAAACAGTCCTTAAGGTTAACACTTTTATTATCCCCATGACACCTCTCTGGCATCCCAGAGAAGATGCTTTTAAATTTTGTCAGCATTGACAATCAGAGCTTTTAACATTTGAAGCTACCTAAAAGTCAACCTCCAAAGGAAAGTTGTAATGGCACCAAGCATCCTTTAAAGAGACGCATTTAAAGTGAAGTTTCATTGGTGTGTGGTCTGGAGTTCTCTTCTTCCAGTAAAGCTATTCTTTGTTTGAGCATTCTTACTTGGGTTTCATGTCTCTCCACCATGGCCATCATTTGTGATTCCAGTTTCTTCAGCTTATTTTGATGCTTTTTCTTTGCTTTTTCATAAGCTGCTACCAAGTTGCTGTTAAATTCACAAGGCATACAAGGTAATTTAAACAGGCTTCTTCAGAGCAAGTGCTACAAAAACTCTACTCCAAAGCCCTACCTTCAGGGAACTTCAAAGGCTGGTAGTCATCCCCTTCCCAAAATTTACCAGTGCTCTAAAATGGATTAGATACAAACCTTTTTGATCCAAACTCAGATCAATGCTAATGTGTCTTTCCTAGGGGAAGCACACATCTTTACCAGTAAACTGGGAAAGAAAACTAAACATGGTTCAAAGAGGCAGACGGAGGTTCCTGTTGATGACCGCTCATACCACTGTTTATGAGTCAAGATACCACAACATCAACTGTGATTTATAAAAACATTCATGGCCAGGATCTGCTTAGAAAGTCAAGGGCTGATTTTGCATTTTTCATTTTAAAAAAGTAAGGTTTACATTCAGAGGATGGCACCTTGTACTAATTTCCTAGCTGCTGAGTAGTGCTTGGGCCTCCACCTTGACTAGGTTGGAAAGCTTGAGATGGGTGCTTCTTCTCACCACAAAGGCTTTTAAATACAATTTAAGGAAAACCACATTTTAAGTGAGAGGCTGCTTGCAGGAAGGCCAGCTGCAGTCCACCATATTCCTAGGCCATCCAAACAGAATATAAGAAAAATGCCCTTAGTGAAAAACAGAACTTAGGTGGGATTATCCAAGACCATTTATTAATGAAGAGGTTGGAGCCAAAGAAAAGGGAGCAGTTAAAAACAGATTCATAGATTTTTTGGTTGTTTGCTTTTTAAATTGTGCAATCACTCGTAGTAACTCAATTGAGATTAACCTATTTCCCTGCTCTCTATTCTTAACTATGTAGTTGTCAGTGGCCTACATTGGAGGTTTATACCTCCCCCTTCTCTAACCCTGGAGTGTCAACATGTGGATGCAACATGAGGATCCCAAAACTTCTCATTAAGTTAAGTGGAATATTACAGTGCTTTGCAAGAACACAGCAAAAATAAACCAATAGTGCATCCATCTGCTGGTAGATCCTTTACCTGTTTGCCCTTTTAAGGTCATTAACAAATTCTGCAGACTGCTGATGTCTGATTTCACTGCTCTTTGTGAGTCTCTCCAAAGCACTCACTAACTCCTGCACTCTTGCTTTCAGTTTCTTCTCCCTGGATCAGGAGAAAAGGAGGTAGAAAACTATTTTCAAAACAGAAATAGCACTTCAGCTCAGAATTGTCCTATGCTGGGTTGACATGCTGGAAATATTTTCCTTACTACTACTACTACGATAATACAGGAGGTAGTTCTTACATTAAAATTTTCCAAAGATTGGTGTTTGTAACATTCACCATTTTAGAATTCAGGATCAGAGACAGAGCAGACAAAAGAGTAAACAAACTTCTCTAGTAAATCATGGTGTTGTATGCATTGAATCACACTAAGAAATAAGTACAAAGATACATAAAAAAAGAAACATAAAATGCTAATATAGTTATCCATACTTACCAACTCTAATCCAAAAGCTAATTACATGAAGTATGACAAAATGGAAATAAGGTATCTTATAATATTTTCACATTACAAGTATCTTTATGAGGGAAAGAAAGTGATCAAGACAGAAGTTCTGGGCAGGAGCAAACATTACAGCCTGGGGATTAAGCTGGGTTTATAAAGCATTTCCCAGGTGTCATAGGTTACAATGTAAGATGTGCCCAAAGTATGTATTCTTTCACCATCTTCATAAGCTGTTGAAACCGGGTGGACAGTCTTTGCCTTACTCACTCTATCTTCTGATTAATGGGCTCATCAACTGTCTCCAGTTATCTTATCTCTGGTTAATGGGCCATCAAGGAAACAATGCATGACTCATGAAATGATATCAATCCATTGTGAGATGCTCTACCCAGGGGGAGGAGCCAAGCATATCCACCTGGATATAATCTGGGATTTGGGACAGCACAGGCAGCCTTAGCCACTGGATTTCCAGAGGACAAGAGCTGCCTACCAGACCTTTTCTACAGGATCATTGCTTCAACAGGACTACTTCATCTGGACTGCTACTACCACTCTAACTAACAGGGTGTTGGGTTCGTATTCTGACTCTGTCAGTGGTCCTTTGTACTATTGCATTTATCTTTTTATCTTGTTTTTTTACTTGTTTTGTTGTTTGTTTCTTTTTGCTCTATTAAATTGTACTTCTGACTTGGAGTCTCTCACTGGTTTTGCTTTCAAACCAGCACACCAGGTAAGCATGTGGCAGGAGGCAGGTGCTGCTTCCTGGGGAGTTCCCTGCTGCAGAGCTAATGGCTCTGCAGAGCTGATGGCTTGACGCCTGCTCAGCCCACTCCTACACACACATAGGACTGTTCCAGGAGCTTTTCTCTGTGATCTGAACTCTGCACAGATAGCCCAGAAAAAAAAAAAAGCAAGATTTGGAAGCGGAGAAAAAACAAGAACCAGAACAAACAAAACGAAACCAAAAACACCAAACCAAACTAAACAAACCCCAAAACAATCAACCAACCAAAAAAAGCCACCAAACGAACAAAAAAAGAGGGTGTTTTAAGAATGACATGGAGCTGGTCTCAACTGGGACAGAGATTTTTGCAGCATCAAATCTTACATGTGGGAACTTTGTGTGTTTACGTGGAGTCTGTGGTTTGCTGCTTCTCTGCAGTGATCCACCTCTCCTCCTGCTTTGTTGCAGTGCTGCTACATGAGTACACTTGTTTCCACCTCCATAACAAGACAGCTGCCAGCTCCCATATAAGCCCAAAGGGAATGAATACCCTGAAGTTTGTGAAAGCTTCCTCAGCTCTGCAGAGACCACACAGACCCTCCTGGAATCCCAGCTCAGCAGCCTGCAGTTCCCAGGAAGGCCTGGATATGGCAGCCTTTTATCACTGGAGAGAGGGACAGCACCCAGCTCCAGCAGCAACAGAAGGGCTTTCACAAAGTCAGCAGGGGAAATATTCCAAGTTAGCAGTCTATCCCAACAGACTCAGGTGTTGGGTTACCAGCCAAATTAAAAAGGACATAAAAGGGCCCTTGTTGATGAATAATCATCAGTATTCTTTGTACATCCCTTCATTGCAAGAACACACTCTCTGCTCTCAAGTAATGCAATCTTTCTCCCTCACAGAAGTTCACTGCCATCCATCCCAAATGTAAATCTTCATTTTTATATTCTATCTCAGCAGTCAGAAAGGCTTAGCACAGTCTACAGCCAAAATCTGTTTTCTGCAAAGGAAACAGGAAGAAAAAGAGCGAGAACACAAGAAAAGATCACATGTGGCAGAAACCAAACCTAATGCATTTGTGACATGGCACTACTAATGTGACAGAACATAGTAGGGTAAATTCGGTGCTTCTCTGCTCCAAAGGTTGCTACATCCAGAGGCTCTGGGGAAGGTTCAGTAGCACCATGACAACCTAGTGTGAACAGCAAGTCCAGTGCAATAAACGTGCACAGTGTTGGGCAGAGAAATCTCAAAACTGTGTGAGGTGCAAGAGAAGGTATTGTTGTGGAAACACTGCACACAGTCCCATGGGGAAGAGGCCTGTAGAGCCACAGTTCACTGCAGCTAAAGTCCTTCACATACACCTGTTATAACAAAAGCTGCATGGAAAAGAAACACTGTGGAAAGACTTTGAAGAACTTTTCATGCATGATAATGTTTGGTTGCTCTGGTGACTGTTACCTGATAAAACAATGATATCACCTTCTGTCTGTTTTTCACTCACATCTTTCAACCAGCCCTGTTCAGCCTGAACTCAGCTAAACATCAAGCTGTATTTCTTTACATTTGGTCTACAACATCCTTTTCTTACTGCTTGTCAAAGAGACAGAGCCAGCAGAGTGGTAAGCACCCTGTTCAAGCTGCTTAAAAATCTTTCAGATGCCAGTTCTGAACCATCTAGCCAAATAGGAAACAATGGATAACACTTCAAATCTATAGATGACTCAAATTTTCACTGGCATCAGTAAAATACATGTATTTCTTTTGGCTTTTCATGATGTCTTGAAGTCAGTGAAACAGCACTAGATAATACCTATTTCAACCTTAATCTCATGGAAAGCAACTGGTGGTTTCATTGCATGTGCTGAAATGTCCCAAAAATCTGAAAAAAACCCACACATAGATATCTACTTTTACACCTGTTCCTAATTTTAAAGCTGCCTATCTAAAAATGTCTATTTCAAGAAACATTTCATAGAACAAGTCACACCTGAGGAGCCACACACAACAGTAAAGGAACAGCAGCAACAGTAAAGGCAGGGCAAACACCTTGGTTTACTCTGGGAAATGAAGATGCACTGGGTTAATGACTATTACACACTGAAACATGTCAGAGTGTTGCACCTTCTGTTTGAGTAGCAGAAAAGAGACCTCAGAGCTGTACCTTATGGGCTGGTAAGAACCTTGTGCCTCACAATGCTAACTCCCCCTACTTCCCTCAGTTTCTATCACTGATCACCTCAGTTTGGTAAGAAAGAATCATCCACACTTGTTTCTCTTCAAAACTGTTTGTGTAGTTAGGCAGTGAACAGGACCTATACTGAATCCTGAGGTGTTATCCTAGGGGGATTTTCAGCATCACAGCACTTTCCTGACTGCAGGGTGTGAAAAATCAGCCACTACTGGGCTTAAAATGGCAGAATATTTCCAATATTACATGCGAACCATGTCTCTAAAATGAGAACATGTTTAAGTTGCAAACCAGGGATGGAACTGCACTTGATGTGACAAACATATGGAACATCCTACTGATGCAGGCAGAGCATGCTGCTGCCAGACAGTCTTTCAGAGTCCATGGTCCAAACTCCCATGGAAGCAGACACACCAAGCTCACACCGCTATTGTGCCCCAGGGGTGTAATATGGACGTCTGTGTATCCCAAGAAAGCACTTATCTGTGTATTTTGATGGGAAGAGGGAAGGAGAAGCGAGTGTTTTTCAGAGAACACAAATTCTGTGAGCCCCCGACTCACACTCTACTGGACTGCAGAAGTCAGCAGAGCTTCTTCTCCCAGCAGCTCCTCCTCCAACTGGCTACTGCAAGCTGGGGCTGCAAAAAAACACAGCCACAACACTTGTGTGCACAGAGAAAATGAGCAAGTATTCCCAGAAGAGGGAATGAGCCTATGATCTGAGGGCATGGCTTACTGCCAGCACAAGGATTCTCTGCTGCTGAGAAGTCAGCTGGGGAAATCCCTGACTGCTCCCTTTCCAGGGAAAAGCTCAGAATGAGTGTATTCAAAGGCCTACAGCCTATAACATCCCCTAAAAACACTATTTTCAGTGAAATGCCTAAGATGCTGGTAATAAAGTCTTTTGTTTGGTATTTTCACAATGAAAACACTCAGTGGGCAGTTTGCATAGTGGTTTTAAAGGGATTTTTGTTTCAGGATGGCTGAATAGGAAGGGGCTTATGGGTGTTCTCTGGTTTCAATGCTAATGCTTTTGAGAGTGGGGAATTCTGCCAGGGCCATAAAGGAAACCGTTTCTGTCAATTTGGCCTCCACACATGGACGCAGTGTTTGGCACACAGTCATGTAAGCAAGGTCATGAGCACCTAGTATTTTCCCTCCTGTCTGGGCTTTTCAAGACAGGTTCAGGTTTCATGTGCTAGAAGTCTTCCCGAGTGCTACAAACAGGAACTTGCTCTTCTCTAGCGCAAAAGAAGTTCATTTTTCTGGCCCTGGCTAGGAGTGCACCCAGCTAACTCCCCTTCTTGTGAAAGCACCAGCTACCACCCCTCTGTCCTGGGGTCAAGAGCACCACAGCTCTTGCCAAATCTGACGCAAAGGAGGAACAATGAGCTCTCTCCAAATGAAGAGGTGAGAAACTTTCCTGCAGCCAGGCAGAGGACTCTTACCATCCCTAGTGTTATGAATAAAATGGGCAGGAGAGATTTCTCCTTTAAATGCCTTTATGCAGTGATTTAGCTCAGAGCCATGCAGAGGGGGAGATGATGTCACAGCCTGCCTCTGAGTCAGAGACAGTCTGGGTCTATCTTTCTCCCGCGGGGGAGGGGCAGAGACTTGCCCCTGATAGACGACTTTTGGCTTGAGAACTCAGGTCTACCCCCGCTAAAATCCTGTTCGGTTTATGAAGACGGGGCAAAAACTCCAAACTAGACTTGGAGGTGCCTCTACCTCTTCCCTGGCTTGTGGTGCTATCCATGTTTTTTGACGGTATGTTGTTTTTTTTTATTTGGAAGGTTTCTTTTCTTGAGAGTGTCCGAGTATCCTCATTTGCATAGGCGAGAGCTCCTGGGAATTCCAGGTATTGCTCAATCCCTCCACATGGTTGGTCTCGGCGACCCGGTGACTCGCCTCCCCCTGACCCCCACCGTCCCCCCTCTGCCCTGGGGCACGGATGATCCACGGAGGCGGCGGGGAAGGCGGTGGTGGAGGCAGGGGCAGCCTCGGTATCGGCAATCCACGGAGGCGGAGGCGGCGGTAGAGGCAGGGGCAGCCCGCGTATTGGCAGAAAGGGTGTGTGAGACGCTGGTCTAGCCGAGATTAGCTCGGGCTAGGGTGTCTGAGTCCAGAAGAAGTNCCTAGAGCACATCTTCTTACCCATCAGAAGAGATGTGCTGTGAGCAGATCCCTTCAAATCCTGGCTCCCCCGAGGAGTGAGATGACCAGGTTCAGTCCAGCACCTGCCCCTGAGCTCTGCAGGCATAAAGCCCTGACACAGGAGCACCAGCAGCAGCCAGCCCAGGGGGACAGAGGATTCCTGGGTAGAGCTATCCATGCTGGCAGGGCAGCCCCAGGCCACAGGGGTGGGGAACGGGAGGAGGGAAGGCACCTCCTGCATGCTCCATAGCTATCGGCAAGGCCCCTGCTTTGAAGAGAACACATACACCTGCCATCCCACAGTCCACTCCTATTCCTTCCCTGATATCCTCCTGTTGTAGTGAGCCCAGCACCCTCACCCTCCTCTCTGACTTTTCCAGTTGAACAGGGTGACGTGATTGTTTTTCCTAGGCATTTGACTCCTCTCAGGACGTGGACATTTAAAAGGAATGCAGATAAATTTTCTTTTCATCAGCAGTCTAAACTAACATCTTAGGTCAGGCTGCCATGCAGAATCCCCAAACTAATTCGAATGCATGCTTGCCTCACTGGCCTGGCTTGGCCTGCTAAGGGAAACAACCTGAATATAATAAATGTTTTAAAGAGGCAACAAAGCAACACTACAGAAATGCCAAGAGAGCCACCCTCTTTAAATGCCATGTCTTCCTTACTTGCTGAAGTACCACCCATGCTTGCCAGCTACCTGTGCACAGGAGGCCTTTCCTGATTGCAGCGGTGACAGAGGGTGCTTTAAAAACCACTTTGCTAGTGTAAAATACTGTACTGCTTTTTTTGCTGATTGCCAGGATGCTCAGAACAGATCTCAAAACCCAGACAGTACCACAGGCATGTGTTACACCACCTGCAGTGGGGAGATAGGCCAGGTGTGGTCCTGGGAGTAACATAATGGCAGCAAAAGGGAGAACAGCCCTGGAGGGAGGCAGCTGCATGCCTGCCACACTCACTGCTCAAACCTCCCACCCAGGTTTACCAGCTCGGCCTGGAAGCTCCCCAGACCTGGAGCTATTTGGAGCTCCCTGTGATGATTATATCCAAGTGCACAGCAGCTCAGCAGTTCAGATAACCACATGGTGGTAAGAACTACTTACTCCATGTCAAAAATGGAGAAAAAGACAAATTATGGTTGTCTGTGAGGCATATGGTAAAAATAGTTACTCGAGGTGCTTCTAAGGAATCTGTCTCTGATATCACCATGAGTCACTTCTCTTCTTGTGAGAAGGTTTCTCTCAGTGGGACTCTCCAGAAGGATTTCTAGAGACAGGCCATGCTTTCTGAACACCCCTGGCAGCCAAGGGGAAACCACAGCAGGACACTGCACGGTCACAAAAAAGAGATGTCTCTGAAATTTGCGATGACTCGAAGCAACACTAAGGTCTGGTTTTCAAAGATATTTATCTCCTCAGTTAATTGATTGATAATTGGAGAACAGAAATAAGCAGACACTGACAGAAAGCAGCTAAGGATGCATCAGTAAGTCCAGAACATAAACCCCTGCCTCTCTCCCCATACTTTTACCCACTGCATGTTCACCCTGTACCTTGGTCAAAGAAAGAGGCTTTTACAAATCAGTAGAAGTCTAAGGAGTAATTTTAAATCTGAATGGCTACAGTATGATGTGTTTTAGGCATTTCTATTTCTGAGACAGCCTTACTGATGCTCAGCATAGGCCTGAATCTCAATGATGAAATTTACTGACTCCTGCTATAATGAAACTAAGGTTGACCCTTGAAAATATGCAAGGTTAAAATGCCATCACATGAAGCTTATTGAAATTTAAAATAAAGAAAGGTTGCTTGACTTATCCCTCACTGACTTTGTATCAGGAAATAATCACTGCCATGCCTTGGCTCAGCTTTCTATTGAAATGTTTGCTCTCTGAAAAGAAGTTTCACACAAAACACATTGTGGTCTTCAGACAGGGATAAGGACGTAAGAGTGCAACAAACATTGTTCTGTCTCAATAGACACCAGGAAGTTATGGCAATAGGATGCATTTTTTATGTCCTACTAGATAAACCTGCAGCTTCCACTCCAGAGGTGGGACCACAGCTCTGTGCAAAATGTACTTTTTGTTAATAGAAGAAGAGCTGTTTGCCAGTCCTACTGATTACTACTCATTTCCTCTCTCCACTGCGACTTCAATTAGTAGCATCATTCACTACATCATCTCTTAGTTTAGAAGGCATCAGGCATGGTAAATATAAAGCTCTTTTGTAGTGTTGCCAGATGGAAAGTCACTATTTTGTGAGAGAGATACTAAAACATGTCTAGATTGACACAATTCATGTAACCCTGCACCATCATCAAGGATCATAATTTTGTGCCAAATGATGATGCAAGCTGAGGTCTGAACAGTCAGTCTAGTTATGAAGTGTTTTGCCTGCCATGGTCCTTGCCTAGTACTGCTAGATCCTTCCTGGCCCAGTATTTTAATAATTTATAAATGATTCTCTAAATATATGAATAAAATACAGACCTACACAGACAGAAAAGCTATCAGCAGCTAGAAATACAAGCAGAGACCACAGAAGGACCTCAACAATCAAAGCATTTATAGCAAAGCCTAGGGAGAGCAGAATCAGTCTTGCCAGCTTGGCCATTTTTTCACAGAATGAAAGAACTTAGTAGAAGAAAAGATGAGTTCTATCATCATTATCATCAGCCTTCTAAAGCAGGATGGAATTCTTACTGTCTTCCTCCTGCCACCTATAATGCATTTACCTGCATTAATGCATAACCTTGTATGTGTCTACTGAATTACACACTCATAAAAGTCATGTACAGTGCCCCCTGCCCTGCCCCAGCAGAGCAGAACAAACTGGCATGGAAGAGATCTCATTTAAGGTCTTCCCTCAGAGACTGCGTCATGTTCCTGATTTTGGGGTATTCAGCCAGATCTTGTCTTATTAAACTAGCCTCTGGCACAATCATCAGGGTGTCAGCACCAGGCTATGAGGCTGCTGAGAACACATTTCTGCCCTCACAAGCATAAGGTATTTTCCGCCAAGAGGCATGTTTATGGATGTGTCAGACAAGAAAGAGGCTTTGTGTCCATTAAAGCACTTCATCATTCCAAGAAGAAAAGAGAGAGGGGAAAACAAAACTGTTAAAGGGTCTGGCAGAAAGTGTTTATGTTTGGCTGGAACAGGATTTGTCTGAATTAGTGAGCTTAGCCTGCAACACTAGAAATTAATTAACCTGGATGTAACTTTAACAGCACAGGACTTAGAGATAATTTATATTTCTCCCAGTTAACATAGTGACCATGTAAAAGACAAGTGAATTCTGTAAAAGGCTGACAACAGGGGTTTAAATGCTGAGCACTACTACAGGAAATCCTGAGTTGTTGTAGAACAAATACTTTATGACACAATAGATGAAGAACTGCTTCTGCCTTGAATTTCTGCTGATGGGCACTACTAACAAAAGCTTCACAACACACTGCTGGATTCCAGATTAACGAAAATATCCACATCTCCCAAGAGAAGCCAGCCTGACTCTGTGGATGAGATTGTTCTGCTGCATGGGCATTTGCAGACCATGAGCAAAGAAATGCTTTCAAACTACACCCAAACTCAAACCACAAGTATGTCCTGCTGTTTTATTTGGGTTTCACTCCGTTTCAATTAACTGAGAAGAACCTGACAATTTAACAGCAAGGGAAGGACAGAGTGGGAAAGTAGCAGACAGGGGAGCAGCCAGAGCTTTAGTCTCTGTAATGACAGGATAAGGAGGGGACAGGAAGCAGGGCTGCTGATTGATATCACATGCTCTGACAAACAGACTCAAAACCAAATAGGTTTTTGTCCCTATCCTTGCAGCTGTTGTCCCCAGCAAAGTGTCTACTGCCTGGAGAAACCATAGGGAGGACCAATTGCTGGACATATGCACCAGTTGCAACCAGCTCTGAAAGACTCCTGAACACTGGCATTTAAATACTGCCTCTGGACCACGGAGCATGACATGCACTTGTTTCACATTTCCCCCCACCCCTCACCAAACACAGGTACTGGGACAAATACTTTTAATTTTGTATTCTGATCTTGCTTCTTTGGCAAGCGAGTAATCCTTCTTTGACAAGGATGCAAAGGACTTTGATAATTTCAGAATTCTTTCATGGATTTGTGATGGTCTAAATATCAATGTGATATTTGAGGGCAAATTTATCCAGAACAGGAATTAGAGACTTCCGGTGTTTTTTAGCATAGCCATGGCTAAACAGGTTGCAGTAAACTTTCTCCACTACACAGACATTCACATGACTTTGACACCACGTGCTGCACAGACCTTCAGATGACAAGAGACAAGGCTTTAGGGCAAGGAGAGCTAAGCATTCAGCCTAACCTGGCTGGCACACTCATTAGGGAGAAAAATACCCTGTCCACACAGCTTGCAGAAACTACGCTTGAGCCACACTGGCAGCAGCAATCACATTTAGTACTGCTGTATTTCCATTACACAGAGAGCCTTCACAATTTATGTACAGTTAAATCCGATTATTTTTCTTCTCCATATCTGCCTCACAAACTGTATTTGCAAAGCCCTTGGTGAAAATCCATGCTAATCAACTTAAGGCGTAGTAGATGAAGCAAAGCAAAATTGTTTTCTCTGTGTTGTCAGCAAACCACATTTCATAACTATACTCAAACCTCTGCTAACTAAGATCATTGGCATCTTCTCGAAATCCAGGAGCAAGTAACAAGAGCAGGAAGAAGCAGCAGCTTGAGTGAAGGCAGAAAATGCTGGTGGAGCAGCTCACACCAGGGCTGCAGTGTGGGGGATACAGGGCAGGCCAATGGCTCTCTGCAATGTTTATGTAAATTACTTTGTTGATGGGTTTTATCCACCCACATGCAAACGACAGTTTTGATTATCTTACCCACAGAATTTTGTTCCCTGCATCATGCAAACTAAGTACTCAGCAATTGCCAGACTACTAAGCAAATGGTATGAGATGTATTGATTCTGCAGTGGTAATGATCGTACATTTTTACATAATACCTTTCAGGCTTAAGTGTCCCTAAGCACACCACACGTTGCACCTATAAAAAAGCACCTCAGGAGGGAAATGACACAGCTGCCTGAAAGGACATTCCACCATCAAAGAAGGTGCAAACATCAGTAAAGCCAAACACACTCTTCCCAGCCAAAATTCTTAGCAGCATTTTGGACAGGTTCTAAATAGAAAAACCAGATTAGATACCAGCCTGTCATGTTTTTTTTAAAAGGTGGAACAAGTACTAAAACCATTACTGAAGCTATGAATTTCTTTGTCATGAAGTTTACCACATAGCTGGTGCAGGAAAAAATGCTGCACAAACAAATATCTAGTTAATGTATAACTGTACTGAAAGCTTAGGCTTAAAACCTGTCTGTTGAAAAAAGCTGTTTGTCAAGGCATCAATTTTCTTCCCATTGGAAAGCTAATGCCTCACACAATGTCATTTCTAATTGAAGTGTGGCTCCACTTACATACTCAGAAGCCAAATGGAGCATCTGAGTCATCAAAATGCCTGCAATTCCGACTCCCATAACTCCTACCTGAGTTTTCACTTGAGGCCAATCTCCTTAACCAAAGATCACACTTCAAATTCTGTCTTCATTAAAGGTTTTCTTTACACACACAAGAAATGTGTCATGTCACTGTTTTATGTCTCATACTCTTGCCTGAATGTGGTCGTTACTACCATTTTGAGGGTTTCTTTTATTTCTAAAATTCAACTGAATTTTAGAGAACCTCAAGGAGAATGAAGTTGAGCACCACGTGAAAGCAATAAAGAACAACAGCAGGAGAGAGGGGAAAATTAGAAGGACTTTGATCGTTTCTCTTCTCATAGAACAAATCTGTGATCACTCTTCAAACCACTTG
>WAAE01021872.1:7095-17262 GCA_013400495.1 Nicator chloris
AGACTCGATGGAGAGGGGACCCTGTGCTTCCAGGCTGGAGCAGCCTGTCCTTGGAGAACTGCACCCTGTGGGAAGAGGCAGACCCGTGCCATAGCAGTTTTGGGAGGACTGTGTGCCCGTGGGAGGGACTCCTGTTGCAGCAGGTGCTGTAGGACTGCTGCTTGTGAGAGTGGACCCACGATGGAAATGTTCATGGAGAACTGTCTCCCGTGGGAGGGACCCCACGGCCTCAGAGGGGAAGGACTCCTCTCCCAGGGCAGTGGAAGAAAACCTTGGGTGATGAACTGACCAGAACCCCATGCCCTCTCTCCCTGTGCTGTCAGTGAGAAGGAGGGAGGGGGCTGGGAGGGAAATGGTGTTTTAAGGGTTTATTCTACTTCTCATTATCCTCCTCTGACTCTGTTAGTAATAAATTCACTTTGCAACTTTAAACTGAGCCTCTTCTGCCCTTGAAGTATTTTCTCTTCGTCCTTATCTCAATTCATGAATCCTTTGTTAATTTTATGTTTTTGCTCTCCTCTGCCAAGCTGTAGAGGGCGAGGGTGAGCAAATGGCTTTCTTGGGTGCCTGGCCTTGGGCCAGTGTCAAACAACAACAGTCACAAATAAATTTCCTTCACCCATTCTCTTCCTTCCCAAAAAATAATTTATGAAATTATTGAACAGAATCAGTCTTAGGGCTTATCTCACTTGAATAGCTCTAATAGGCTGAGTCTGAAGCATACTCCATCTCAAAAACTACTTGGATCAGAAAATTCTTGCTCCACTTCTCACCTTCTCCCAAATAGCTAATGTGATATCCTGTGTTTTACTATACAAAGTGATTTAATAAATCCAGGTGAGAAACTTTTCTGGGTTCCCATTTTCTGTAAAATTTCTTATCAAGAAAGCCATCACACTTACATTTATATACTTGCAGTAAATCTAAGTGCATTGCAAATGTCCTCTTTGTAGTGTAGACATTGTGGAAGACTTGGCCATACACTGGTTTTGAATTGGAGAATTGGATGTTGCACCCTGGAGTGGAAGAAAATTAGTTTCATTTTAGAATAAGACCTTGATCAATTTGGGAAGTGATTTAAATAGTTAAAATATATATTTAAGGACATACTTAAACAATAGTATATACTTAAACATGTTTAACAAAATACTGAAAAGGCAACACAATCTAACATACATTTTAATTAAAATACTAGATAAAATTTTTGTGAAATCAAGGAAAATAGAATAACTTAATTATGAACATTATTTATGTAACTCTCTTAAACAAATTGTGGCAACTGTATAGAAACAGTAACATGTAAAACTAAGCATTAATTGAGCAAATATAAGGAGATGGGGACACTAAAGCTGAAATGTTAATTTTGCTAAATTAATTATACTTCACGATGAACGATCTTTCTCCCTTCCAAGAAAATACTTCATACATCAAAAGCAAGTCAGAAGCAATCCATTGTCCTGTGAGTAACATAATGCATTAATGTATTCTGCTGGATAAAATCCCAGGGTACTCAGAAACTCTGAGTACAGAAATAAAGAATATTAATGATAAAACAAAACTGAGTGGCTGATATAGAATCTATTTTATTTATTTTGTATAGACACACAATTATGTCTTTTGTTAAGCTGTGTATCATGACAGCTCATTAAGAAATCATGACAAACAATTTTGATGAAATATTTTTTTATTGTCTATGAAGGGATAACAGCTTTGACAAATAAGATAAAATGAAAACAAACAAACATACAAAAAAAAATCAAGTGAATCAATTTGAATGCTTCTAACAATGGTTAATTGCCATAAAACCAGAATAAAATTATTTAGGTCATGTATAAACATGATATAAAAGTAATGCTGTCTTGAATGCAATAACACATTTGTGGTTCACTATTAATTCTGAATTTAATTCCCTTTCCAATTTACTAAATGTCATTGAAATACCAGTTATTTAACAAATGTTCTGTAAGTCTCACTCAACATGTTATAGCATGGATGTGTCTGATCAAAAGTGTTTGACGTTGAAGCTCTAGCTATCCCACTACGGGCTGTGGTTATACTAATTTAAATAAATGGAGCAATGTTATAAAAACTACAAAATATCTTTGAAAGACACCTTCAGGTCTAGCACACTACCAGCACTCTAAGTGTCAGAAACAGCTTCAATTAACACAGTGTGATGAACAGCATAGGTATTTTTATTAAAAAGTGCTTTAAGAACCTAATAATAAATATCCTTGAACTTTGATGCTGCATCTTTGCCATGACTTCCTCTGTCTTAGAATCTGGGGATTTTAATTTAATTGCCCACACAGAGGCACCTCTAAACATTTGAGTTTGCTACGTATCCTACCTCAGATCCAGCTGTCCTTTCAGAAAAAAAAAACCAAAAAAACCAAAAAAACTGTGAATTGTCTTTGTGTTCTCTTTCATATGCCTACAAGGATATCTCAAGCACCCTACACCAGCTCAAACAGACTTTGTGTGTGAATAGCAGAAAGGTGTTCTGAGTTCTATTTTTGTGATAATTATCCTGGACTCCTCTTAGTGTGAGCAGGAGAAATAAAAGCTCTGTAGGGAAATTAATAGAAATTTGAGCTCTGATCAAAGCCATATGAATTTCCTTCGGTGATTACCAATCAATCTATTGCCTGTAAAATTAGCCTTGGTCAATTGTGGACAAAAATGATCCTAACACTGAATATTTGAATATCTAAGGTCAAGGAAGAAGAGTCCTCCCTCCCCCAAGACTCTACATTAGCTCTGAAGGTAGAACTTACTTTAAGTAAGGTTCTTTAAGCTTTGCAACACTGAGGAGGACTACATTAGTCTGCCTTCACATAATAATGATTACAGCACAATGATGAAAGAAGAATCTGTGTGTCTTCACATCTACACTAAGATTTTTTCTTACTAGTTCCCTTAAAGTTTGTACAGCTTATGTCAGCTGTTTTCGTTCTAGTACTTTAGAAAGACTTCTTTGTCTTAAAGGTCAATGCCATAGAAAACCATTTTGTATTGCTAGAGGGGAGCTGTAAACAATCTCATAACTTCATAGGACAAACGACTAAAGAATTTTCCTGAATTCAGTTAAAATTTTACCATGTATAGCTTCTCAGTGAAACACAGTATACTGCCATAACTAATTAATCAGATTTTCTTCAGGCTGTTCTAACTTGCACCAGGAATACATATTTGATCGCCATATTGTATATGTCAATATTTTACCTAAATAGTGTTAGAGCGGATTTCTCCACATCCATCAAAAATGCTACATTGAAATTTTGGCAGTTTGAATCTGCTTGTAACTATAATATATTTGATTAGTCTCCTTATCTTCAGGTTATAAATTAAATGGAAAGATACATTTCAATTAAATTTAGTCATTGTGAAGGACTTTACCATCAAAAGTTTTTAATAGTTTATTACTGTCCTATTGCTTGTAAGACCTTAGAGCTACATCTGGTCTGTACAACTGAGGAATCCAGAGCTCTGAAGATATTACTGCCACATCACTACTGACTCTAGGTGTAGCTAAGAAAACAAGATGTGTGGTGAAGGGCAGAAACCACTAAGATTTCTAAGAGTTTTATGACCCAGCAGTAAAGGAGATGATGAAAGTGCATCTTAGTAAGACCAGCACATGCAACACAGAAGGACACAGTGAACATTGCATTGGAGAACTACAAAGTGATTCTACAAAACTGTTATCAAACATGACCAGTGTGATCTTATCTCCATGAATATTTCGGTGTACTTATTCTGTAAAATGAGACATAGAGTATATTATGCTTTGTTTATCATCTAGAATGACTAAAATTTACAGCTGTCTCCTGCACACAACATGGGATTGTAACATTTTGGGCACAGAAATAATCAACTGGGTTCATAGGTTTTGCTTCTATAAGTATTGCTTTGGGACTGACCTAGTTGAGAATCTTAGTTTTTACCTAAAATTTCATCTGCTTAGTGGGTTCTAAGCTTATGCACATATATGTCAGAAAATATACACTATCTGGACTCTTAAATCACGCAGTAGATGAAGATTCAATATGATGAAATATTTTCAAAGAATTGTTACAGAAGGATAAACATATGACACCTTCAACATTATTAGCAATGAAATTTGCATGTTCACCTTCATCACAGAGAAGTACGAAGTCCTGCACCTTGGAGAGAGTGACCGTCTGCCTGAGAACAGCATAAGAATAAACTACCTGAAAAATAGTTTAGCTGAAAAGGATTTCAGTGTTACTGCATGCACCAAGATCATGGCAAGCCCAAAGTGTGTCTTTCATTGCAGGTTCAGTGTATAGTGGGCTACATTAGGAGGAGAACCAAGAAGTTCTTGGGTTGGGTTAAATTATTATCCCATTGTTATTATTATCTCATCTTGGCCCTGGGGAAGTTACATTTGAATTAATGGACCCTGTTCTATTTTACTGGGCCCCGTGGTGAAAATGCCTCCAAAAAAAGATTGAGCAATTGAGCGAGGCCCGGTGGACAACTACCAAGTCGGTGAGAGAACTAAAGCTTAACCTACGAAGGATGTCAAACTGAAAGAACTGGATTCTTTTAGTCTGATAGAGAGGAGCCCTCTGATCTGACATTATAGTTATTTGGAGGGGAATTTAAAAGAAAGTAGATTCAAATGCTTCCCTACATTTGCAGATGGTGTAGCAGAGTTGTTTTGAGAGGGAGATTAAACCTCAGGAAAAACCTTTTCAGTTGGCAGAAAGTTCATCACTGTAAAATATTGTCCAGAGGGGATGCATTAAAAACCATGTCTGTGGATTTTTCATGCTTCAAATCTGACTGATCTGCCTTTGTCTTGATGATAATCTTGTTTTGAGAGTGATAATGGACAAAACATCTCTAAAATCTGTTTCAAGTAAGCATTTCTGGTTTTCTGTCTTGCATAGATGATAAACTCGGGAGACAGCATAGCCCTTTTACTTGAATTCGTTAGATTTTAAACTTTATTTTATTATTTCACTATTTTAAAATAACTTCCTCAGGACAAGAGATACATTAAGGAACATTTTGATCTATTTGTATTTTTCAGTTACAAATAACTTTATTCTGTTTCTTACTTAGCATTAGGTACAGCTGAGGAGAAATATTTGGGAGGTTGGTTTTTCTCAGTCTGAGACATACAAGTATTTTTAAAGCTTGATCTTAAAATAGTTCATCCAAACAGAATGAATGGACACAACATTGAAATTTAATACTTACAAATGGAAGTAGCCTGGTCATCTCTCCTAACACTAAACTTTATCACAGAGTTAGCACATATATGACTGCTTTGCTCATGACTTTTTGAGTGACACAAATATCCTCTTTTGATCCATCACTTCTTATCCTAACTTCAGCTATATAAATACATGTTTGTATGAATAATTTCCATTATTGGGAAGAAAGAAATCATAGCAGTGTCTCCTTCGGAAGCACTTTATCTTTTTATTATGTTTCTACATGTTCATCTGGAATAGCCTAAATCTAATGGCTTTGTTATATGTATTGAATTATGCTCTCTGCTAGCGTCAAGGAGTGCTGTGGAAAAATAGACTGAAGTGTGGTTTAACTCAAAAATGCTAAATTTAATCTGTGTATATAATTCAAAATATTTTTATTTTATTTTTAATGTTTTTATTTTAACCTAAAAGTGCTTTATAACAAAAATGGAAAAAGATGAATGAATGATTGAATATGAAGAACCTTGGATACATAACTGAGGGTCATACAGTCCCTTCAAATATTAATTCATCTGTGATGAACCATCTGGTTTTCTTATCTTCAATAAAAAAATCAATTTGGTCAGCTACCCATCTGAATTCTCAATACACAAAATCCAGCTACAGACTAAGTCTTCTCGTTTGATATTTATGAATTGCACTTCAAAACAGAGGCTTGTGTTTTAGTCATGCACAACATAGCTAATAAATATGCAGGGAATGAAAACATACTAACATAAAAATATAACTAGAGTGAAATACTTATTTAGATTTAGCTTTGAATTACTGGGCCCAGTTTAGTTTGAATTACTGGGTCCTCTTATTTAGATTTAAAGATCCCAAGACAGAAGTCTAGCTTTTCCCTTTATCTTTTAAATTATTATTGAGTTTAAATTCAAACCTTTGCAGAAAATGGGAAACAAATACTGCCAAGGCATAATAAATCCTTAGGCAAAATCTTATTGACACAAAAAGATGACTTGAAATTTCAGATAACTCACAACAAAGAAGGGACATTAAGCTTCTGAGAATTTCAGAGAGGACGTGAAGCCCTGACACCATCTTTTTCACGGAAAATTTCATATGTAGTTCAGTCACACAACTTGAAAGACTATATAATGTGGATCAGAAATGCCATAGGAATCCCACATCGAGGCCATCTGTGACTAACAGTGTAGGAGGGACTGTGATTTTGACCTTGTTGTACACCTGGGACAGGGATAGAATGCTACAGGCGGTAGGGAAAAATGAAGAGGTTACGTTTAAGGGCATGAAGATATTATTCTTTCTTGATGTAGATCCAACCTCAGTTAAAAGAAGAGAACTGAATGAGAATTAAAAGGCTTCCATGAAAAGAAAGGTTATAGTCACAGTGCTCTGTCTTGCAAACTGAGAGTAACTTTTAATAACTGCACACTGACTGAGTAAAATGGCAGCAAATAAGCTTTCATACAGTCAGAAAAGAAAGCACCTAGGAAGACCCTGAAAGTAAAGACTGTGGAGAATTGCTGTTTGGGCCTACTTGCATCTCTAGTTTTACATGGTCTTCAAATGTCACATGGTCTGTAGTAAGCTTTATTCAGAATGTCCTGCTAAGTCTACAGCCACTGCAATCTTAAGCAAGTAGGTAAAGGTCATATGTTAAATATATAGGGTCTGCTTTTGTATTCCTTAAAGCTAGTATCTGTACTGGATTTTGGAATGCCTTTTTGATCTTATATGGATATCAATAGGAAATAAAGACAAACTGATTTATTACTTTGTCTTTTTTAACCAAATAACTGATAAGAAATCTACTGTATTTATAAACTTTTCTTCTATGAAAAGCAGAAGAAAAAAAAGAACCACTTCTCCACAGTTACACCATCTTTTTTCCTCTCCAAATGCCAAGCAAGTATTGGTTTTGTGCTAATTTCAGCTGTTCATAAGATTCTTTTTATTTCTCTTACTAGCAGCTCTGAAGATTATAATTTAATGAGGATTTAATATTTGTTATTTTTTCTTCAACACATTATTTTTTTCTAGTAGGTATAATAACATTTGCAATGGTTTATAAGGAACTTATATAATGTATCTATTTTAGACATTTATTTTCTTGATACAATTGCATATATATTCCAAAACCTACAGGCCTCTTTTCTGATGCAAAAGCATATCAAACTTGTATTTATTTTCTTACCTACTGTCCCATCAACACTCATGAAAACTGAGGGTTTTTGCAAGTTTTCAATTCGCCCAAGTTAATACCTAAATTTTGTACTATTTCTTTTGTTGTTTTGGGATTTCCCCCCTCCCCAGCCCCCAAAGGAAGCCTGGTTTTAAATTTATATGTCTTTATTTTTGGTTGCGGTTTAATCTTCTTAGATTAAATTTTCATGTTTTAACTTACCTTCAGAAGACCGTAACAATATGATTTTTCTTTTCTCTTTCAAGGATTTTCTAATTTACACTCTTTTTTGCCATCAAATATTACTTTAATTCAGATTGAGAGTTGGATATGAGATGTGTCAAGCTATTTAAGTACAATTATGCTGTAATTACAGAAAACCATATTTTATCCAGAGACTAGAGGAAGAAAGAGAATAAAAGGGTTTAGATATTTTCTAACAATCCTTTTCTCTGTAGAAAATAAACAGCTACATGACAATAGAAAAGCAAGCAAATTATAAAGTTCTTTCTTTTTTTAAAAGGAAAATTGTAGATGTCTGCATTAAATATATTTGCTGCATCTATTGGCAGGAGTGTTCAGGATGATTACTTTTTCTTATTTAACCAAGAATACCAGGAATAGTTTTCTCTTTTCATTTCTTTCGGTTCTTTCAATACTAAGTAGAGGTGATTATTTATTTCCAATTAACGTGGAATGTATAGATGCATAAGGACAATCCTGCAAATACTAACCATAAGACTGAAACACAATCAATATGAAACTAAAAATGTTTTCTTGTACTACCCTCTATTTTAAATTCAAATACATGTGATTGAAGAAACTTTACAGAAAAAGATAACACAATGATGTTCATTAATATGATAGAAGCCAGGAAAAATCCACTGAGAAATTACCACATGACAAAATGCCTCAAACTTGGAAATTATGCTGAATATTTCAAGAGAGTGTTCACATTATTGTTATCCATGGGACAATTACTTTGTTCCCTGGCTGATGGTTCAACCATATGGCCATTTCAGCTGTTTGTAATCAAGTAAATATGTCTTTTATACCAGAAATTCATCAAGCAGACCTGATTTGAGACTTCTACCATTTTAGTTTGAATAAGACAACTCTTCTTTTTGATTTCCTTTCATTATAGAGAACCTAGAACAGATTATAAATCCCCATAAAAGACAAAAACCCTATAAAATCACCCAGTATTTCTTACAATTAGCTCCTGAAAATATGTGGGGTAACATCTCCCTTAGAAACTGAACATACTGAATTCATTCTTTTGAATTAATTTTCTTAATCTAATATCATATTAATTCCACCATTACAATTTTTAAAAAGAAAAAACATTATTAGAAACGTAAAATTTTAATTCCATGAAATGAACATTAAATTAATTTTAAGCCCAAGAGTCAGTCTTTTTCTTTTCTATGGGGTCATTCATTAATTTTGAATCAAACACGTTTTATGAAGGTACATAACAATAACTCATACTTTAATTAAAAAAAGCCCCTCATTTTAAATAATTTTCTGTTTAAATTTTCTGGGCAATGAACCTGCTTATTAGTGAGAGATTAAAGTCAAAGCTCATTTTACTTAATGGAAAAGTTAAGTCTTTTACAGAACCTCGAATGAATTCCATTTACTTTGACCTTTAAGTTACGCATGCTGATGAAACAACAAAGACTGCATCTTTAAAAATTAAATTCAGAAATATTATGTTAATTAATTCAAGGAAAATGAAACAATTAGAGGTGGGTTTAAAGTTTTAATTCATATATTAATATGATGAACCAACATGCCCTTAAATCCTTTTAACCACGATTAATTTTGAAATATGCCTTTGAAAGATATACATTGTAAAGGATATTTCCTTTTGATAAAGAGTATTTATCTAGGAATTAAAACATATTGCATGGTTGTTAGCCTTCCAGGAGATGACATGCTGGTCAAATGCTGACTCTTTCATACTAGGTATGTCTAAATTAAAAAAAAAGATTGTTATCAATTACTTAGAGACCATGCAGAGGACAAACGTTTAGGCTGTCTTGTGTTATCCTATGTATTAATGGCACAGAAACATTAAAAAGTTCACATAATGAGTAATTTCGTTCTTTTCAAGGATTATCAGATGATCAGGACTATGTTTTCTTTAATTTCTGGAGATGTTCTGCACTGTCAGCACACAACATCTCCAATAAAAATTCTCCTTCCACATCTCACCATACAATTAGTGCAGAGAAATGTTAACAGATTATTTCTATCTCTATTTTGATCTAATTAGAGGGATAAAAGGCAAAATTACAGACAGAGTTAAAATACATTTTACATCATTGGACCATGAACACTTTACTCCTATATATGTACAGAAGTATGGAATATAGGAATAACAACCTAGAAAATGGAATATAAATTTTAGTATGAGAAGGTGTTAGCTGAGTATAGATTGGGGAAAACCTTGATTACATTCAATTACATCTCATTACATCCTATTTGGAAGCATGTCAGTTTTTCAATGCATACCCAGAGTAACTGGATTTTGTCGGTGATTTTTTATTTTACTCCTCGAGGCAAATTAAATGCATATTTGTGCTTAAATATGAAGAGATTCAATGAACAGTCACAGAAATGTTTGGGTTGGAAAGGACCTTCAATAATAATTCATAAACATCTTGCCATGGGCAGTGACACATTTCACTAGATGAGGTTGCTTAATGACCTGTTCAACTTGGCTTTGAACTCTTTCAATGACGGGGCATCCACAACTTCTCT
>WAAE01021873.1:0-29550 GCA_013400495.1 Nicator chloris
AAAAAAAAAAAGTAACCATAAAATATGATATGTTTTCCAAGTCTCTCACAAACATGTCTGAGCAGCTTTGTTCATTTTCACATTATCCCACTCTTCCTATTATTATCTAATCACAGACCTATTTGCTTAAAAGAATTTTGAAAACATCTGTTTTCTTCAGTGAATGTGAACCATCATGATTATGAAAATCCTTAGGCTCTGAGTCAGACTGAAGCCCTATGGTGATATAAAATCCACAAAAATGAAGTAGAAATTTGCACCTGGCACGTCTCATATAAGACTGTATAATTTTAAACCACTCTGCTTTTCTGTTTCTTTTTTCTTTTTTATCCTGCATTTTGATATCATTGATAGTTCTACTGATAGATAGATCTAGTGAAAGACTGAGATTTTAATGTACTTTGTCTTGACAGAATATTATGAGTAGATGCATATTGTCTTAAACATTTTGAAGGACATTTCAGATCTGACCAATCACTTATAAAGCCCTCCTGGATATGTTGCAGAACTGTATCTTAAACCAATATTACAGCAATTGTTTGTGAGTTGGCAATACTCACATACTGAAAAGTTTTAAGACTATACTTGCAAAAAAAGAAGTTGACCCTTTCCTTGGATTTCATGTGATGCACATAGCCAGGATCATGCAGTAGCTTTTTAAATATATCTCTATATTTTTCATGAGAAACCATCACTTTTGTGAAATTTGTAGTATAGTGGAATAGAAATAAAACTTGAAAATATCCAGAAGTTTGGATGAACCTAGAAATATATTTTCTAAAATTTCTGTCTCTTTGCCTAAAGTGAACAGGCACAGAAAATTTATATTTCACTTTGGAAACATTTCTCCTTAAAACATACCCTATCTAATGATTTTTAGCCAAGAATTCAATATCAAAATTTTAATGCTGTGTCTGCAGTTGTTACTGAATTGCCTTGACTGTGCTCAAGCCAGTGCCACTACAGTTATTCTTCCTGTTTCCACTTCAAGCATGAAAAAAGTTTTCTTCATTTTGCAGTTTTCCCAACACAATCTCTCATCACTATGTTTGTAGAGTGTCATATAATAAATATCATATAGGAAATAAAACCATTGAAGCAAGCACATAGGTTTCCATTAATATTTTTTTGTGTTTTCTATTTGTTTTTATGTATTTTGGTTCTTTAATGTTTTTAACATCAACGTTTTTAAGTGCTTCAGTTAATTTTTCATGAGTCACAAATTCAATGTCTTTTGGATAAATCTTTAAGTAAGATAATAAAAATTCGATTTTTACTGTTAATTAATGAAAGTAAAATTTGTACATTTCATATATTACTATATTTGTAGTAATCAGAGTACTTATTCACTCATTATAACACAAAGCTATTCCCAATTGAATGATATATGATTAACTTATTATCCAAAAACAATTTATAAGAAGACTATTTACTAAAATATTTGAGATAGGGAGAAAAAATTAAGTCCAACCACAAAAATCTCAGGAAATAAGAAAAATCCATTATGCAAGCATTTTGTTTTGCTCTCAAAAGACTTATTGAAGTCTTATTCTTATTGAAGAAGAATATTCATGTGATTATAAATTATTTTCTAGCTTTTATTGTATTAATTCTCTACTGCAATGTTGTCCGCTTGGTCTTAATTAGGAGCTCCAGACAGTGGGTACAAATTTTCATATAATTTTTTTTTCTAAAATTGTAGAAGTTTAATATTTTGAGGAATAGCTGTCATGGGAATTTTTTTTAATGTTGACACACTGTAAGAAAATATGTTTTAATCACTCATATTTCTGAATTTACTGAAAATTATCTCAAGCCTTCTTTTCTATACACACCAAAGGTGTCAGTTAAGCTACCTGGCAAAAAAAAATATTGATCAATCAGAATATTCTCTTCTCTTTTTTTTCTTTCATGTCTCTTGAATTATTTTCCTTTATAGATATTTCCTGTTCTACTATTTGACTCAAATATTGTAACAAAGAGTTTGNGTAGAAGTTTAATATTTTGAGGAATAGCTGTCATGGGAATTTTTTTTAATGTTGACACACTGTAAGAAAATATGTTTTAATCACTCATATTTCTGAATTTACTGAAAATTATCTCAAGCCTTCTTTTCTATACACACCAAAGGTGTCAGTTAAGCTACCTGGCAAAAAAAAATATTGATCAATCAGAATATTCTCTTCTCTTTTTTTTCTTTCATGTCTCTTGAATTATTTTCCTTTATAGATATTTCCTGTTCTACTATTTGACTCAAATATTGTAACAAAGAGTTTGCAAGACTGATACACAATCAGCAATAAACTTTCTTTATGCTTCTCTTATGACAAAGATACCTGAAAAATTATACTGCCCGGAAATTATATTTCTGATTTCCACAATATATCTATGAACTATTACAGTGCAAAATATACTAGACAACTGGATAAAAGTTGTTCTTAGGATATTTCAAAGATTAGATATGTATTCTAGCCACATCCTTCTGCTCTTTGTGCTGACTAAACTGCCTTATAAGATAGATATACTTACTTGAATCTTTAGAAGTAAGGAAATAAAGCTAATTCATATGCTAATTAATAAGACGTATTTTCTTTGGCCTTTTTAAAGTAAAGTAATAAATCTAAAATTTCTTGATTCATACTGTAAACCAGAACATTATCCACTTAGGTCTAGATCGTTCTCTTCTGTGGAAAAATGTGATTGTGAGGTGGCAAAGTACCTTGACAAATTTCTCCAGACTTCTTTCAGTGTGTTTTCAGTCACTGAAACACAGGGTATTGTCTCTGTCATTATCCTTGCCCTGTATGGGACCTTCTCAAATCTTTTTGAATCTGAGAGAATGCCACACACTTCCTTGAAGATGCTCCACCCTGAACAGCAGACCAATAAACTTCAAGAGTTTTAACCATAATTACCATAAACTGAAAAAATCTAGAAAAATAGTCTTCTATTTTGCCAAATCTAGAAAAAGTAGTTTTCATGTGATTCTGCCCAGAACTTCTGCAAAGAGATAGGGAAGATAAAGGAAAAGGGAAGTAGAGACCTGCTGTGTTCATCAAGCAATAATTTTTCTTCTGGTGTGAATCCAAGGAATATAAGAATCTAATAAGTACTGTGTGTAATTTTTCCTTACCACTCATCTCCTTCAGCATTATTCTTTCTTATGTTTTACGATACTTGCAAAATTAGACTAAAAAAAAAAAGTTTTATACAGTTTTGAGAAAATAAATGAACAACAACAGTCTGAATGTATGTTTTTGGTCATTTGAGATGCCTTAGAATATTTCAAATGCTTGTACAGGGATGATGACCTAAGGCTGACAAGATACGGCCTAAAGCAGACGTATTCTCAATCTCAGTTTTAGGTCTAGGATAATTATATTAATTTTGATTTTAGATTAATCATAGATGAGATATAAATGAGAATATGTGCTACTAAAATGGTATATATAAACTTGTAGCAAGAGACATATAGAAGTAATTTTTAAACTGGTGAGGATTCAGCAATTAGCTTCATGGGATAGAAATACTACATGAGATTGTTGAAATAATACTTCAATCAGTTCTATAATTACAATTTCTTATCAAGATCATTCTTGTCCTCTGTGGAACATAATTTATCAAAATAATGTTTAGATTGTGGTAATTAATGCTTTCAGACAAAAAAACAATTTCATAAAAAATAGGGAATAAAATTGAACTTTCTGCTCTACAGCATCATTACATCCATGTTGTGGTAAATTCAGTGCTTTGAATCCATTAACTTTTCATTGTGTAGTGTTATCATCCACTGCTAAAGATTAGCTACTGACACATTTATCAAAGGATGATAAATGAACTGTCCTTTCAGATGTCTGATTATCTGACCTTTATTCAGTTAAAAGCACAAGGGGCTGACAGTGTTAAGTGCTTGCTAGTTTAGAATTAAATTGAACCTAGGAAATGAATGTTTGGTATTCTCTTCAATAACACAAATTTATTCTCTCCATTTATTTTTAAATTAAAGAAAACAGAATTTATTAAAAAGCTCTGTAGAAACCACCTATTTCCATAGATGTTTTTTTTTAAAATTCATTATTTCATGAAGAGTTCTTAATTCTAGAAGCTGCATTTAAGAGAGAACAGTTTTATCGTTATCCACTTGGCTGTAGATAGTGAGGCAAAAAACACATAGAGTTGTAGAATACTTTCAAGTGTCTACCAAAAAATGTGCTAACTTTTATCTATTTCTATGACATCCAGACAGCTGCTGTCATCTAGGTGACCACAATTCCAGAAATCCTAATCATTCAGCCATAGAGTATATTCACTAACATCAGATAATCTTGAATGTTTACTAAAATTAGTCTGCACTTGTATAAACTGTGAGCGATGAAGTGCAAAGCTTAGATGAAACTTTTAGATTGTATATAACAAGTACAGAAAAATAACCAGCGTTAAATAAACAACTAAAAATTGGTTTTGACATTCCAAATGAAATAAACTCTGATTGAAATTAGAGAGCTAAGCTTCCAGTTTCACGTGCTTGTGCACATGTCCAGAGGTTCTCTGTAAGCCTCTGCAATGAGACCTCTTGGGAAGACAAAGCAGTGGGTTGGCATACTTTCTCTTTGCTAGTAAGGCATTATAACTCCTTGCTTATGGCCAGAGTTAGAATACAGGCAAGCGCAGAACTGAGAAGTTTTCACCAATCTGTGCTTGCAAAGGATAAAGAAATCTCATTGTAATGGATATGAAATATCTTCTTAACACCTATGCTACTTTGAGACAGCACCAGTTTACTGTTTGTTTCACCCACTTAGTGTATACACAGATGCCTTTCAGGGTGTTTATAGTGAGTGCTCAAGACCAGAGGATGCTGTGCACTCTGGATCTTCACTTAGTGAGGTTGCCTCATAAGCTTTCTATACAGAGCTGGAGCCAGCCTGACACTGAGCCCCTTCTGCAGCACTAACTTACTGTCAAGGTCCCACCACTAATACTCACTGACTCCTGAACAACATCTTACTATAGTAGAGATTGAAAGATCAAAAATAATCAAGTGTTATCCACATAAAACCAGATTTTAGTTTATGTTCTTCAGGGCCTTTGAGAATGTTTTGATCTAAGTAGTTTACTCATTTGAACTTTTTTAAGATTTTAATATTCATTAACTAAGATATAGTATTATGTTATGGTAAGTTCCTTTATCATCACAGTTGCCACTGGATAAAATAAAGTGTTTATCCCTTAATATGCAGTAACTGTGCAGATGGGAATTAAAATAGAATTTTATATCCAGTTAAAATTACAGGTGGAACTTAAGCAGTTCAGACATAATTGCCTAGGATGGAGTTTTGCCAAAATAAAGAATTTTGCTCTCAGTGAAATGTCCTTTGGAGCTCTAAAGATCGCTTTTGCTCATGCATTTCTGTTTAAACCTGCTGGACAGATGGTATAGCCAACACAGAAAAATCCATATAATCAGTTTAATAGCTGGTCAACAGGGAGGATTGTGCTTATGAATTCTGTTGTGCATTTACCGTGACTGACTGCTAGGTGCCCATCAAGATGCTCCCTCACTCCCTTTCCTCAGAGAGATGGGGGAGAAAATAAGATTAAAAAACTCGTGGGCTGAGATAAGGCCAATTAAATAAAGAAAGCAAGGACTGTGTGTGGAAGCAGAAATTTATATTTGTTACTTCCCATCAGCAAGCAATGCCCAGGCATTCCTTGGAAGTAGAGCCCCGATACACAAGTGGTGGTTTCAGAAGATGAATATCTTAATGAATGAAAGCTCCCCCTTTCTCTCAGATTTTACTGCATGAGCATGGTAGTTTGAACATGGTACTCAACAAATTAAAAATATAAGAAGAGTTTAATGTAATTTTCAATGTAATACTGTCACTCTTGAAGTGCTATCATTTATATACTGGTTTCAATATTCACTTATTGACTCCAAATTGCTGCCTAACAGTGTAGATAGGGTAGATAAAGCAGTTCTGTGCAGTTTTTGCATCAAATTCAATTTAAAATGCTATGGTGAAAACAGATAGAGACCATTCTTTCTAATCCCAAACCTTAGTTAAAGTAGAATATCTTTGTATTAAGATATTGGCTTTGAGACCTAGGAAAAACAATCACTTCTAATTACTAAAGATGACAAATTATCCCAAACTTTCCTCCTTTGCATTTGTGCAGGACCTTTCAATACAATTTATCTCATTAGACTGTGGAAGGCTGCTGATTCAAGTGGTCTGCTGGAAGTAATTAATGGAAATTTGTTCAATAAAATGTGACCTCAAATTTTGTCATTTAAAGCTTTCGACACCTCTGGGGACACCGAAGACAAGCCTGTAAACTAGACTGCACACATACAAACAATGCATAGCTGTAGCAATGTGGTGCAGAAAGATAGTAAGCGTATCTGATGGCCTGAATATGATCAATTCTAGTCCAGGCAGGTAGGCAGATAAGGTACTTACATTTAAAATAGTAGAAGTTTAGAAAATTGTCCCAAATAGACTTTGCCTTATATTTTTTTCTCTTTTCAAAGCATGGTATTGTTTATTATCTAAGATTTAATCCTGAAATTAAAAAAAAAATATATATGGCAATTTTGTGGTAAATATAAGGGAAAATATGGAAAATAAAATTTTGCATTCATAAAAAAACCCTCTTGCAGAAATCAATAGCACTCGGGAAAAATTATAAGGAATTTAAGGACATATATTATTGGTGGAATGTCTAAGCCATTAAGGATAATGAATATAATGTGGGAACTGCCTTAAGAGATCTTGAACCAGAGGGAAAAAAAATACAGTTCAATATTTGTTTTATTACTACAGTGACTCATGGAACAGAGAACAATATTAAAGTATTGCTTCCCAGTGATAATTCTAGAATTACTCAATATTATTTCCATTTCTACTACTGCCATAAGGGACAGCTATTAAGCCTATTAGATAACAATTCATTCAATAAAGCAGAAATTAAACAAGCCAGTATATTTTACTAAGGGAATGTGATGAGAAAGCAATACCAAGTCTTGCACTGGTTTGTATGCTCTCCAATAAAATAATGCTAATGATAGTTAATAATAATAATAATGCTCTCACTGGAGTCAAATTGATTAAGTTCTCTCTTTATGGCTGCTGCATGAAATACAGCATTTGAATGTTTGGAGTTTTCTCAGGTTTAATGTCATAGGTCCACTAAAGCTCACCAAGATGACAAGGTTAAGTCATACCTTATGTGGATATGGTCAACATCACAAAAGATGACATCATATATCCAATTATAATAGATAAAATAGCATTTTAGAGTGACAATGATAGATGTTAAGATTCATCAGATGCTAAAAACTCAGGTTTTAAGCCTAATGCTAAGAGCATTATGCCTACCATACAACTATGAGGTTCAGTTCTTCAGAAGTTTTCACACGGATATTCATTGCAGAATCTTATTCATGTTGAAATTCTCAGTTGTAGATGCAATCATAATTTTATGGTTTTTTAATAGCATTTAAGTTCATTTCCAAGATAAATCTGTACACAATATAAATACAATGAAAATTTTTTCAGCTTTGGGAGACCTACATTTCTGTCTATTGTTCTGTGGCCAATAAAAAGGTTAATCAAAGTATATTATTTTTATAACAATCTTCTTTATATGTTTTTTCCTTTGGTTAGAACCATTCTCTTCTGTCACCCCATGATTACTCACAGAGCAAGGCAATACATCTACTATACTGTAGCTCCATAAAAATGATTTTGCCTTTTTTTTTGTACACAATGGTATATCCTCCTGACCTGAGAATGTAGTGTCAGGGTGAGCCTGGGCTTACTTTTGCTGAAGCTAAGCTGAGCTGATTTCAGTGCCAGCCTGGTGACCAAATGCCTGTTGCCTCCATTGTCTGAGCTTGAGTTGTGCTACTGCAACCAACATTGTTAAAGTAACTTTATTGTTGAGCAATAACCCTCACAAATATGTTTTGGGTTCTCAAGGGTTATGTTTGTTGTGCATATGATAGCATGCTGTTAATAGGTAACCTAGATCTATTGGCAAAGCGATTATTTTAGCCTGATTAAACAATTTCACCAAACTGTGACAGTGCTTTGGTACCCTGGTTCACTAAGAGCTAATTGGCATGTCCCTTCACTTCACTATTATATCATAGAGATTTAATTGTGTTGTAATTGTCCTGCTAAGCACAACTAATTGATAGGAATACAATTCTGGATACAATTCTACTCTGATTTTACTTCAGAGCTTTGATCTATTTACCCTTTTCTGT
The DNA here is from genome assembly GCA_013400495.1 of Nicator chloris. Lineage (NCBI taxonomy): Eukaryota > Metazoa > Chordata > Aves > Passeriformes > Pycnonotidae > Nicator > Nicator chloris. The sequence goes on from WAAE01021873.1 coordinate 8,276, forward strand.
AACAAAGGTCAGCAAAGCCTGACTAAATATACATGAAGTAGTGAATCTGCTTTCTACAAAATCATTACTTTTGGTAAGTAGCTATATATTTCATAATTACTACTAAGTTGTTCCAGAGATACAAATCAAATTAAGTTCTGATAACTGCAGTGGTTTTAAGTGTGGTTTTTATTTTTCTTTTTTTTTTTTTAAGGAAAAACAAAAACCGAAATAAAACTCAACTGGCCTTTCAAATATTACTCATCAGTCTTTTTGTTAGTTTTATTTGAATAGATTATGATTGCTTGTCCAGAGATTAATTATTCCCCTGCTTGTTTATACTGCAGTTACTGTGACCATGAAATTAAAAAGAAAAAAAAAAAAAGAAATCACAGATAATTATATTCTCCTATTAAAACAAATTTACATTGTTTTAGAGCAGATGGCTATATTAACATTTAGTAAGAAAAATTGTCTTTTGGAACTAATTTTGAATTCTGTCAGAAATCCTGAAGTGTAACATTCAAAGCTATTGGTGCTTTTTCAACACATTAAACTTTTATGAAAATAAAAGCTAATTACATATGATGACTAAACTCCAAGGATCATAATCAGCTGAACTGAATGGCTGCACATCAGTAATTAAATGTCATTTCAGTTCATTGTACAGAGTCTTAAACCTTACCCTTAAAAAGCTGTAGGTATTGGAATCTGTTATATCCATAAGAACATTTCTTCAGAAAGCCTGAATGGAGCGCTATACAAAATAAACTAAGTGGAAACCATAACTATGGGTTAGTTTCAGCACTTATGCATTAAGCAGGCTAGCCTTTTTCAGAGTTTGTCTGTGGAGAAGAGATTGTACCTTGGTTAGATCTTTTTTCCTTTTTTTTTCCCTGGCTTTAATGTGGGGGTAGGGACAGGAATGTTTAGCTACTGCTTTTCTTTGTACATGATTTCTTTTTCTTTTCTCTCTTTCTCTCGCTCTCTTTTTTTTTTTTTTTTTTTTTTTTACAGCTTGGGAAGGTCTGAAACTTCTCTGCACATTACTTAGATTGTAGAATATAAAAAAATAAGTGTCCACATCCATCTCTGCATATAGTTTGTTTTGACTGATATCAGAGTTAAGATTTTTACAAAGTTCTATCTTGAGTAGAACAAAACACAGTGCTTCACCACAAAGAGATGTTTTTGATCTGCATTGCTATGCAGAACTTGTCAGCTTTACAGGATGTAGGAGGTAAAACTGCTTCTCTGCAACTTCACTACTAACTCTGCATTTTAGTTTCTTGAAAAGCCTGTTTCCATATCCTCTTCTCAAAAAGTGTAGGTAGCTAAAAAGTATAGATTTAAAACAACTGGGTCTTCTTGTGAGAAGATTAGAATATTCAACATTAATTTTCTAGTTTTCTACTTTGAAGAATATGCAGAGTATTTTAAAGCACATAAGGCAATGTGATGGTTTCAATGTTTGCTCTTCTGTGAGATAATGACTAGGAGAAAATAAAAAGTGAAACAAGCTTAAACTTACTTAAAAGTTACAAAAGATAGTTTATTCACACACACACACTAAAAGAATGAAAAAATAAAATGAAACTTTCAAAACACTGCTACCCCCACAAACTGTTCAGTTTCCCACAAACACATAAAGAGACAAAATTTTTGATTTTCAGCAGTTTCACCATTTAAAAAACAGTCTTTCGTTACTTTGGAGAGGAGTCTCTCTAGCGTTTCATGGAGACATTTGCCACAAGGAAAAACACAAACCTGCAACCACCCGGAAAATTTTGCAGTTTGCAATCACATCTAAGAGCTTTCTCTTGGCTGTCTACAGACCTCTCAGCATATTTGGGTTAACATTTTAAGAATGCTTTCTTCTGATATAATACAAAGATTCTCTTCTATGTCTGAAATCGTCTCTATCTCAAGAGATGTCCTTTTCATCCCAGGAGCTGAGGAAAATCCACCCTTCCTATCTCAAATGGAGACCTCTTTTTACTCTAGAAGCGAATGGCTAAATCTCAAAATTCATTTCTATCTGTCTCAATTACAACAATCCACAACTTTGACCGGAATCAGCATTTCCCCAAACAACTACAAAGGAAAAAATAAATCATTCCCCATGGTTTTCACTAGAGAAGTTCGGCTAAAAATGTCGACTCCTCAATCATCCCTTCAGTAGTCTTATCACTCCTTTCGCTGACTTCATGCTGTCTCTCTCTCTCTCTCTCTCTCTATTTCCAGTCACGGTGTCTATCCAGAGAGGAAGGAAGGGGTTAATATTTTGTCCAAGTTCTCTCCCTCTCTCTCTTCTTCAACCGCAGTTCCCAGTGTCAAATTGCAGAGTCAGCTGGTGTAGGGGGGAGAAGATCCCATCCTCTCTAAGGCCAGCGGCCCCGGCAGTCAGAGCCCAGAGGACAGGCAGCCAGGGCCGGTCCCTCCATGCCGGCCACCACGGGGGACCCCGGGGCATTGCCCAGCCCCCCTCGGTTCTGCTGGCCACCATGGCCCCGGGCACAGCGGCCCCGGGCACAGCGGTGCCAGCTCAGCTGAGCTGGGGCGACCCCTTTCTGCCTCACCGGCAGCCGGGGGTGGGAAGGAGAAAGGGGGCCCACCGGCCCGGGCCGGGCCAGGCCAGCTTCTCCCCTCACGGGAAAGAGCAGCCAGGCCAGGCCGCCCAGACCACCCCTCGGCCAGGCCTCAGGGGTGGTCAGCTGTTACCTGCTCGGCTGGCCGGAAGGCAAAAAGGCAATCTTCCGGAGTTCTCCAATATTTCACCCTGTGCTAGTTCACTCAGACATACTCAATTCTCCCTTCCATCATTTCCCGGAAAATCACTTCCTGTCCAAACCACCACAGACGGGTGGCTATGAATCAATTTATATATTCTAAATGTCCTTTCTGAAGCATGTCTGTTGACTACCAAGGGAAATTTTTGTGCTTTTTGTTAGACCTAAGTTCAGTACTTAAATATATGGCATAGAAATTTTTCTTATTCACCTAACTCAAAATTCAGGCTGCAAAATTATTTTTTATTTGGTTTTAGCCTAAAGACATTTAACGAATATTTACAAAGTCCGTTAAAAATGTAAGTTACTAAAATCTTTAAAATGTCATTCTGTAATTTCAGTGCATAAAAGATGAACTGTAATTGCTTTTATGTACTAAATTTTGGGTTTGCTTGGCTGGATTGAACATCCTACTACCTTATGTTACCATGTCTTCTCCTGCATTCACCACCTGAGACAATACAGGCCATTGCCAGTATAAGAGGAATCCAGGTCCAGCACAAACAGATGGTCAAATTGTAGGAAAGCCAAATTTGGAGGACTTGTCAAAAGTGTATTCCTTTTTTGCTTGTATTATTTTAGTTCACTGACATACTTTGACATTCAAAGGTCTCATAAAATTCAGTAGAAATTTCAAGCAATTGAAAATACTGGCATGTGTTATCTTATACAGAATCAAAATAGATATGTTTACATTCTCCATGTTTTTGTCTAAATTGCCCTGAAAAAAAAAGTACAAATAAAATTTCACTATGCTTGTGCTTATAATACCTTCTGAGATGGTAAGTTTTAATTATGCTATCTAAATATATGATAGGACTCAGATAATTGTAAAATTGATTTTACTCAGAGAAAATGACAACATCCTGTTGTCAGACCTAAATCCTGCTCCTGACTCCTTAGGTCTTGGATAAGTGAATAATTCATGGTTTGAGGAAATTAAAAGATGTTTGAATGCATTAACTTCTCCAAGTCCTGTAGTCAGTCCAAATTAAGATGACCCAAGCATCCTTGACGTTCTTAATACAAAATTTCAATTTACATTGCCTTTGTGTGTTCCCCAGTCTTCTTGGAACAGGAGTGAAGACCATAAGAAACATGAAAGAAGAGTGTACCAGCTACTATAAATATACATGTAGGCAGAACTTAGTCATAGGTGACCACAGGAGTAATTCTAGATTAACTCCTTACCCAATCTAAAACAGTCTTTGCTGAGCTGACCTCCATGAAATCAACCTTCAGTTTGCATTTGCTATGCAAAGTAAAGATTAACCCGCTCCAATTCTAACGCAGCCATTTCAATGTATATCACTGTTATGCTATTCAAAAGCTTATGCCTTTCACTGGGTTTGTGTTAGATTTGGTTCTTAAAGATTTCTCTTCCCCCTTTCTCCTGCCCCCTTTCTCCCCTCTTTCTCTGTCCTTCTGTCTTTGAAATTTTTAATCAATACTCAGTAGACTTTTAACTACAAAGCAGTTTTGTAGATGTTTAAAATGGGTAAGATGGGTCCTGAGATGCTGAAGCACTGAAATACGATGTGATGACTTGCTACAATGGTAATAGCTGAAGAATGAGCTCATTATTTGAAAGCACAGTGACTAGAATTAGCCCCCTTATCCCAGGATTTTCACACACACTACTCACATTCTTGTTGTTCTCCTAGAATACAAAGATGTCAGAGTCTCCCTTCAGATAAAGTCAGAATCCTAAACCACAATGCCTCCAGTCAGATGGTCTCATCCTCTTAGATGCTATAAGGTTTTTATTTTGACACTTGCAAAGCTTTCTACTGTCTTGAGAACAGTAAAATAAAAAGGTGACAGAAAGAAACACAAAATAAAAGCAAAAATAAATATCTTATATTTATATATAAGATAGAAGAATGAGTAATATAGCTTTCTTTCTCCTAACATACAGGCGCAATATTAGATTTAAAAATAAAATACCTCAATTGCCTTTGAGCATTACTGAAGATTAAGGGCATTTCTTCCTGAGCAAAGAGAAACAGGCAAAATACAAAAGTAAATAATTAAAGCTAAATAGGCTGGATGGCCCATATAGCTGGTAACGAGATAGAGCATTACACCTCTAGGTCACTTCTTCACAACTGTATCAGATCAGTTGTGACAGAAATTGTTACCCTCTGACAGCTTTTCAATGCCCTGAGTGAAATGGGTTGCTGGGCTTAGTCTCAGTTCTAATGACTGAGAATCCACATTGCAAATGACATTAACTGGCACCTTTGTGTGGTAATACAAGCAGAGAGACCAATGCCTAAATTCTCTGGAAGACTTAAATAGAGATATTACCCCTCTGGAAATGGTGAGCCACAGTCATTCTTGAGGTCTATTGCCAGAAAGTGGTAGTCAGGGAGCTGAGTTTTCTTCGGAGAAATGTGCACCTAGTGGAAGTGGAGTTTGAATATTAACATTAATATTAAATAAAACAACTAAAGCTCTAAGCTGTGGTAGCAGGCCATGACAGTTAGATGAGAGATCTCTGGAGACAGGGTTGCTCATGGAACATGTGGTTTATTTGCAAGAGTCGTGGGTGACAGAGTCTGCCATCAGCTGCCAGCCCAGCTGATGGCGTGGTTCCAAGAGGAAGAATTTCCTGTTACAGTATGTTTTATCCCATTCTGTGTTGAATATTCTATTTGCAGTGACAAATCTTACAGAATTTACATACAGCCTATGAGAACTACTAGATTTGAATAAGGCACTACCTTCTTATGCTAATCTCTATAATCCCTTCTTCCTGCCATCTCTGCAGACCCTTTTCTGCATGGTCAGAGGTATTGCCCAATATCCTGTCCCCTGGTCTGACATACCTTCACATATCAAAAGTTACTGTCATTTCTATTTCACTTACAGGCTTTATGTTTTCCAAACCTATTGCTAAACAATCATATTTATAAGATTTCCCTGTATCACCTTCCCCAACACTAAGCCATGAGGTTCATCCAAGTAGGTCCTTAAAGAAGGAAAAATAGTTCTGAAGTCCAGCTTTGTAATCCTACTTTTCATCCTGCTTTTCTCCATGTAGCATCCTGTACTCCATCATCTTATTTTCACTGCAGCCAAGGACACACCCAACCTTTCCATCCCTGAGTCCTTTCCTGTAAACTTTTTGTTCCATCAAAAATGGGAAATAAAAGGCATTCCAAATAGTAAACTTATTATTTTGGGATGGCACTGATAGTTTGATTCTCACAGAACAGCTGAGCTTAGCTTCCCATCTTTATTTCCCCACATCTTGTTTGTGTGCCCTCAGCAAATCATGCAAGACGAAGCATTCTTCCTTTCAGAGAGCAGACTAATGGTATTACTGTAAAACTTAGCCAATAGTCTGAATTTTTTTATCAAAAGAAATTTTAAAAATGTATTTTTATAAATAGCTTTCTGTTTTCAGATATTAAAAGTCCCCATGGTTTCTGTCTATAGCCAGTATACAGTATGCTTGGATTTTCTTGATGTTAGCTGGTCAATCTGTACCCTGATATGTAGTTTAGCAGTTGTTAGAGATAAATCAGGCACGTTTGACAGATGTCACATCTAATTAGACTGTAAAACAGTTAAATATATTCCTCTGTGATGGTCCATTAGAAACATGGTTATGAAGAAATTATCGATCCATAAAGAACTGTCTGTAGGAAGTCACACTGATATTTTTCATATCACTTGTCTTTTTCAATTGGGGAATATTATCTGGTTTCTTTTAATGAATGGATATTCCACTTACAAGTAGCACTATAAAATAAAATCTTTATTAAACCATTTTATCTTATATTGTACTGACTGATCCTTTTAAAAGACACATTAAAAACAGCTTCCAACAGAAGAAAATGAAAACCTCTTTAAAACACCATTAGATTTAGTGTTCTAATATTAGAACAGAATCCAAACAAAAAAAGTGTAGGAACATGTACCTGAAGAAGAAAGTCATTAGAATAAGCTTTCATTTTTGAAAGATGTTTCTTCAACCAAATTATTAAAATTTTATCTATATTGCAACCAAAACTCTCCAAGAGTGAACTTTAAATAGTTCCCTGTAAATTTCAGGAGTGAACATGTATTTATTTGGAAAAGCAGTTCGTTGTCAAGCACAATGTCTGTCATTATAGGTTGACCAAATACTTTCAGCTTGAAAGAAGCACTTGTGTTTTCCTTTTATTCACTGTTTCAAAAGCTTCAAACAGTTTACTTTTCTGTGAGATAGGATTTGTACAAATTAACCCAAACCTGACTTTAAGTATATTTCCAACAACTTTAATGAGTGTTGTAAACTTCAGTATATCTAATAGGCACCGATAATGGTTTAAGGGTACCTGTGGAAACCATTAGCAAAATGCAGGGCTAATTTTACTGATTTACCCTATGCTTTTTTAAGAGCTGAAAAAAAAGGTTTCTATTTGAACTGCTTTTTTTCATTTTTTCCCCCAATTTTAATTATGTAAAAAGAATATGTCTAATTCAAAGGAGTTTTAATGGGGTTTGCTTGAGCTTAGGCTTGGATGTGCTGAAGCTTGTTGTAATAAAAACCTTCTGTCAGTCTGATACTGAAACTCAAAGTTTCTTAGTGAATACATTATAACTTACTGCATCATATAGCATCAGACATGCATATAAATAGAGAATGTATGCATTTCTAAACTATTCTATATCGGATTCTTTAACTGTATTTAACTGTCTTACTCATTTGTTGTCTAAGTAAATGAAACAGAATTGATTGTTCAGAGATACATCTGTATAAAAGGTTGGCCAGAAAGATGGGTGTTGATCAAAACCTAGAAATTTTATGTTGGCTTTGTATGTCTTATGAAAATATAGCTTGTCATGCAAAAGAAAAATTTACCTTTCTACACAGGGTTGTTCAGTATTTGAATACTCTGAGCAGTTTGGGGCAGTGAAATGCCGTGTAGCACACAAAATTGTGTATTCTGCAGATGGCAATGTGATTATGATGAAAGAAAAGGAGCTTAGTGAAAAGAGAAGGTATCAAAGAGACACATTTTTACTATATTATGAACCATTTTCTAAGTGACAGGTATTCACCAACTACTATGATAAAATTGTCACAAGTGTGAAGAATTGTTAAGAAAAAAAGCACATACAATTTAACATGCTATTTAGCACAGTGCTGATGTATCTTATTTTCAGCCAGCCGCTTTTAAGTCAGGCTACTTTTGCACCAAAAGCTTGGATTTCTCCTGCTATCTCAAAGGCTTTGTCTAAACATAAGATGACTACTTACTGCTCTCTCTTGTCAATACAGTTATTTAATGATTAGAAATCTGCAAGCAACAAGTTCCATAGCCCTAAGCAGTCAGTGATATAGTAAAGTAAATGCAAGAAAAAGATCAAACCAATATCAGGAAAAAGAAAAAATTCAAACTCTGAAGAGTGGAAGGATATAGTGAGAAGGATCGTAGAATGATACCCTGAGTTTCAGGTTTGGAAATATTAGGAGCTCATCTCCCAGGCACCAAAGTTTGTATTTCCGTCCAAACCCAAGTATTTCTCTGGCTTGTGGTCATCCTTCAAGAAAGCAGCCTAGAAAATAAGATTCATGCCTGAAAATCCTCAAAATTCAATCTTTTAATCTTCTGAAACATTTTCGATGTGTGTGTTGGTTCTGAGTGAGGTTCATTTTCCCACAGTACCCCTCACAGTGCTGTGCTTTGCCCTGGTAGCTGGAAAGGAGTTGATAACCCTCCAGTGTTCTGGCTGCTGCTGGGCAGAGCTGGCACAGCATCAGCGCTCTCTCCCAACATCCCAGCCCCATCAGGCGGCTGGGGCTGGGAAAAGTCCTGGGAGAGGATAGAACCAAACATTCTGATCCAAATTAACCACAGGGCCATTCCACACCATATGAGAGCTCAGGTATAAAAGGTAACAGACAGAGGTATAAGGGGTGGCATTTGTTATTTGCAATGTTTGCCTTCTGAAGCAACTGCTCCACATACTGAACTTCTGCTGCCCAGGAAACACATGAACATTGTGGGCTGATGGGAAGTAGAGATTAAACTTTTTTCCCTTTTCTTATGTACGCACAAATTTTCATGGTTTTTTCTTTTTTCTTTTTCTAAAATATGTTATCATAGAGGACTTACCATCATTTCTAATTGGCCCAGCCTTGACCAGAGGCTCATCCATCTTTGGAGAGCCCAAAAATTAGCCCTGCCAGACATGTAGGAAGCTTCCAGAAGTTTCTCACCGAAGCCACCCTAGTAACCCCTCCTTTACCAAAGCTTACAATTGCAATCCCAATACAAGATGTCAGGACACATTTTATCCTATCAGGATTAAAACACTTAGATCATTATCATATAAAGAAATTCAAAATTAGGAGTAGTAAAGTGGATCCTTTTTACAAGGGCATGTGCTGACAAGACAAACAGGAATATCTTAAAACTGAATGGGGGTAGGTTTACATTAGATGTTAGGAAGAAATTCTTTATTGTGAGGGTGGTGAGACTCTGCAACAGTTTGCTCAGAAAAGCTGTGGATAGATGTCTGTTACCTGGTAGTGTTCCAGGTCAGGTTGAATGGCCTTTGAGAAAACTGATCTAGTGGAAGGTGTCATGGTTGGAATGAGATTTTTAAGGTTCCTTCAAAGCCAAACCATTCTGTCATTCCATAATGCTAAAATTATTTTATGTTAATTTGTTCTTATCCCTGTGCTGGTGAATTTCTTGTGAAACTATTTCTAATGTATATATATAAATATAATTAGGATTTTAAAAAATTTTTATGTTTTCCTAAGAAATACTATTTGGAGATCTTTCTTTCCTTAATATTCTGTTCAAAATTAAAAATAATTAAAAGAATAATGATGAAGAGAATCAAAATTTAAAAAGTCATGTACTAATAAAATTATGATGCTCTTCAAGACTGATGAAAATTTGATATTTAGACACCACTTTTTCAAGCAACCTTAGTTAAGATTGTTAGAGAAAACAAACTATTAAATAATTCGTAGTTAATGTTCTGAAATAGTCAAATGAATACTGATAGAATATAATGTATTTTTGTAACAGCTTTGCAGTACATATAGAGATATTTTTGTGCTTGTATTCCTTCTTTTTTTACAAAAATAAAAAGAGCAATATATCTCATTATTTCTTTTTTTGTGAATACAGTGATAGCATGCATTTTAAGCAGGTCATGTTTGTGTGTTAAAACATTTATGAAAATGCTTTTGAATTATGCAGTACCATGCAATCGTATCTAAGAAATAAAATGACTACATGGTAAAAATATGCTTTGTCTATTTTGCAAAATATCAGTTATCAGTATGGTTCAAGAGATTCATTTTAAAAGATATTTTCTTTCATATTTTGAATGTTCAGATGATGATAGAAGGTGCTTTAAACCAGGAATTTCCTGTTGAGTTTTTGCGTATTTAAACACATTTAAAACTTTATGAATCTACAGCTTTGAACAAGGGTGAAGGAGCAAGTTGTGACCTGTCAATTCTTATTATATCAGTTACTTATCATTAGTTGGAAAGTATATTGGATTTTTTTCTTTTTAATGAAAATTCTCCTCGGGAGAGGAAAGCATTCTGTTCATAAATTATGGTATCTTGGACAACCAGCAAGATTCTTTCAAAACACCTGTGCTTAATTGTCTGTGATAATTTATTGAGAGACTCTACACAGTGATATTGAAAATACACCAGTTACTTGAGCATGAGCTGCTCTTGTGCTGAATTACTGTTTTCCCTACAGTGATACTAAAATTCCATTGTTAAAGAATGGAGCCTCACTAAGTAAAGTGCTGTTTTCCTCCCTGCTGTCAATGATGGTCTTACAAGTAAAATGGACCTAATCCTTATTTGTCCAGTTATCTATTACTGGCCACTCTAAGTTCTGTATTCTGGAACTAGGAAAAGATTTATCTGATATCTGGAGAATGTGTGTGTGTGTGTGATAGCATAAAGCTAAAAACTGTGAGACTATTCAACACTTTAAATATTTTTTACAGCTTTCATATCTTGGAAGTAGACCCCTTATATCATTTGTATATCTATCAAAGTGCTCAAAAAAGCCCCTTAAGTGATCACGAACAAATTTATCTTTATGCCTATCACTTTGGAGAAGTATTTCAAGTTTTATCCTCAGAATTTAAGGTAAATTAATTATTTTTAGGAAACCCTTGCAAAGAATAAACTGATGTCTTTAACCTTTTAGTTTTACATTTCCAGATTTGTACTTTTAGCACTTATTAAGAGCAGCTCTTGTTAGAGAAGTTAACAATTTCAAACTCTGTCTTTTGTTACATCCTCAGCATAGAGAGAATATTTTAGAATACTAAAATAGAATATTTCAATCTGGTGATTATGGCGGTGGGGGCAGGTGTGGGTTAAGGTGTATTTTTATTGTTGTCAGCCTCTGTAGTTTTTCACCAAAAGGAATGTGATATTCATGCCGATGTTTTTAAATTTCTCCACCAGAGATCCACTCCAAATAGTTTTCATTTGTTTGCTAACACTCCTTGAAACCTTTAGTCTTCTTCGTTATCAAACTCCATATTGCATTCAAAATTCATATATGTGATACTTTTTGTGTATGTTACATATTATTTCTTTGTTATGTCTAGAATAATGTTTGTCCTGCTCCAGTTCTTTATTGTTTATTGCTGCAGTCTCCAGTATCCACCTTGCACCCCACCTCTTATCATCCTATGTCTCATGTCTCTCACTCTATCTCACGTATGTGCCTCCCATCCTGAGGCTGCTGTATGCCTCAACACATGGGGATTTAGGTTTGTAATATCTCATTCTACATGGAATAATTGCTTGTTACTAGTATCCATGCAAAGCTCTGGTCATACCACACAAAGATAAATACAAGGAAAACAAATTAACCTTTGACATCTGAACAGTTAGACAAATGGCTGTCACACTTAAACCAATAAAAACAAAGGGCAAAAGTTCAGAGCCTGACAAGCTTTACAAGCTTCAGTTCTGAGTATAAACCATGTGATCTGTTACTAGCAATGGAAAGACACATTCCAGGTCCCTGCATTTACATTTTGAAGATTTCCGGAAATGTCTTGGAACTCAGCTTGGGCTCATGGGGTAACTGTGTAGCCCTACAGATTTGCCATTGCCACTACCAGTATCGTATTTGCAGGGCCAAAGTCTTGTTCTTTCTGAATATTTCTTGTCCTGCCCTCAGCTTGCTCTGAACTGAGATTAAATCTGAGCAACGGATACTGTCTTCCACAATTTTGCTGATTTTAGAGGATGGAGAAGGGATTTCCAAAAATAGACTGTCATTCCAATGCATTTAAAAAGAATTATGTAACAGAGTAATTTAAATTTATTCCTAACATTCCGTACCTGTGTTGCTGTATTCAAACTGTACTCTGCTATCAATACCATGAAAGAGAGGAGCTCTTCTAAGACTTCTACTGGCTAGCAGTAATTTTGATCTGAGAACCAGTGAAGCATCTGTTTGAGGTGCAAATCAGAAAAAAGATAAACATAAAAGAAAGACTGTTCCAATGTAAAGGAAATTCAAATATGTCAATATGAAATTGGTCAAGTTCACAAATAGGCCTGCGAATGAAGTCTTATGAACTTGAATATTGTTGAAAGATTGATTTTGGGTGAGGAAAAACACTTCACTTCCTATAGAAAAAAAGGTAAATAAAATCAAATTCTGCTAAGAATTACCTGCTCAAAAAAGAAATCAATTTATAAAGCAGTGACATGATCTGGCTTATAGTAATGGTCGATATGCCTCACTTGAAGCCAGAGGCTCACTGATAATGCTTACACAAAACAAGATTAAGTGTGTTCATGCAAAGAAAGGTACAAGATTTATTCAATGATTGATTGATTTGATTGATTAAGATTCTGACAGGACAGTTATGGATGAATTGTAGGTACAGTAATGGAAAATTCAGAGGGCACAGGCTCTGTGAGAAAGGGCATATTTCTACAGCAACTCCTAGTGCTGATTCTTTAAAGAATGTTTTATTTTTTACAAAAGAAAGTTGTGAACCTTTATGGTGAAGTGAAAGTAACAGGTTGAGACAATGTTCTTCCCTGAATCTGCTCTATGCAGAATTGTAAATGCGTTCTGCTTATCCTTCAGAACTATAAAAATTTCAGCCTTGGATCCATCACAGATTTTAGACCAGTATCAGATCCCAAACCATGGATATTGATAACCTATGGCAAATGCAGACAAAGCTCTCAATGCTACACAAAAATATTAAAAACATTTTATGTGCATCACAACAACGCCCAATTCTGCTATAATTAAAGACTTGGGTGGGTTTGTTTGTTTTGTTCGGGTTTTTGTTGTTTGTTTTTTATTGTGGGGAATGTTATTTGCATCTTAGGTTTAATCTAAGGGATGAGTGCTATCAACACAAGTAGCCTGCAGAACCGGACATGTATTAAGATGTACAGAGGAAATATTAATGAAAAATATGGCATAGGAATTTTGTTCTTGTAGTAAATATTTTATGCTAGCTGCTTCAAGTATACACGGCCTTACAAAACTTTAAACATTTCACGTGCTTATACATAGCTTACATAGTTAAGAAACTAAATAAAGCTCATAAATATTATACACATTAAGTCATGGCACCCCAGGAATGCTTAACCTAGTAGAAGCCCAGCTTCACTCGACACAATCCCACTGAGTTGGGTGTTTGCTGGCTGGGTAGCTACAATCACTCAGAAATACTCAGTGCCACAGCAATGTTCTCATAGTTTTAAGAACTGCTTTGCAATCCATACGGTAAATCCTGAGAGGACACCCATAAAGTTAGTAGAGTGCTTAAAGCAGTCTGTGAGGAAGTAAGGAGAAAGGAACTAGGCCATTACACTGCCAGGAATAAAAGAAATAGGAGACAAGAAATAAATTATTCTCTTTTTCTGTATGGCCTTGTGTTTTGACTGCTTTTATGGGGTATATATAAATCCCTGTCTCTTAGCAGATTCCCCTGAACTTCAGCCTCTCAATTCAGAGGAATCTGTAAACAGGGCTATTTTGCAAAAGATGAAATAATTATCTTTTCTGAGGAGCAGTGTTGACCCAGATTAATTTCAGAAGCGAAACAAGAGGATGAGATCCCCTATAGCTGTAGTTTCTTTGCACACTATTCTGGCTACTTATAGGCTTAGCAACCTCAAACCTTCTTGGCAGTACATGCGTGACTTCAGGTGATCTGTAAAGGAATGGATAATGTCATCTGTTCTTACACTGGAGTTTTAAATCTAGTGAGGCATGCCAGCTCTTATCCAAGAATTTTAGGTGTATATTAGAAGAAAATGTATGTAGAATTCTGATGTTGAAGCTTCATTTTGATCTAGGTGCCATCCATTAAGGAAACAGAGGAATAGCGCATAATCTGTAAGCCAAGTAAATAAAAATAACTGCATCTTCAAGTGTGGAAAACTCATAACAAACTGCCTGTGGATGACACACAGAATAAGAATCATTTATGGGAATTATTCAGCAAATAAATTCAAATAATGGATGCATTTGAGAACATAATCTGCTCAATGACAACTAGCAAACAGAGAGAGGCAAAAATTGTCAGATAAATGACACATTATGAATTATTCACTTAGTTTTGCAACATGTTGATTATACTCTGTAATCAAATACTGTGAAACTCATTTAATCAGTTCAGCTGAGGTCAGGGAAAGAAACATGGTTACACAGCTTACTGATAAGATGGATGAGGATAGTTTGTAAAACATCTAGCTCTACAGCTTTAACACTTCTGAACATCTTTTTTCCATAATATGGGTCATTTGACTAGTTACAATTACGATCGTAAAGACTACTTTTCTTATTGTAGAAGATAGTTTTTCCCTTTGTTTAAGTGTCGGACATTAGCATGTATTTGAGTTTAACTAGAAGCTACTTTACATGTTAAAGGAAAATTTTGTTAGGGAAATTCTGTTCTCACTTAGCTTACTCAAAAAATTTCCATATATTTCTAGAGATAATTCTATGTGATGTTAACAATGGTACAATACAGGCTAAGTGTACATTTATTCTTCAAATATTAATGGAATGTCAGTGTCATCATTCAGTCCACAGGAAGAAAGTAAGTACAGCTAAAGAGTATAGAAATACTACATATAGTAAGGGAAAAGCAAGGAAGAGACATAGGGCAGAGAAGACACAAAACAAAGCTTCATAAATATATCCAGAAAATATGACAGATGGGAGATACATGCCCTTGTAAAGTGACTGGAGCTTCACCTCTGTCCCTGTATGGCAATCAGAGTCACTCCAGGGCTAAAGCAGGAATACGAATAGACCATCAAATCGGTATGAGCTGCACAGTGTGACAAATAGCAAGATATATTAGGCACTGAGAGAAGGTTGTGCTGCTCTTCAAATGTAGATTAAAATGTAAAAGGTCTAGAAAGAGGTTTTCTACAAATATAACATCAGTTCATTCCCCATAGTGGAAAGAAGAGAATTCTCAATTTAAAGTGTCATAAAGTGTGTTGTGTTGGGTTAAGAAAAACATTAACAATCAAGGGGGTCTTACCCACTTTCTCCAGCTTGTACTAAAAAAGCCCATGATTATTCTGCACTTCACCACTTAGAGAAATCACAAGATGCAGAACAGAATTCTTCCTACACCAACTTTAATCTAGTTTTATGCTTCATATCCTTAAGTCATCGCTGTTAAAACCTTTAATGCCATTCAGTGTGCAATCACAGGCACTCTCATGCTGGGAGAAACTAGATTTTTTTTAAAGTGGAACACCTGACTTTCTCTAAATGTACTGCAACATTTTTAACTATTCCAGTATTGCCATATATTCTGAGTCTTGAAAGCACAAGAAAATGGACAAATGGCTGTTAAATTGACAGGACAGGTTTGCACTCTGAAGAAATGTTGGGATATAAATTGACCATTCTGCCATTTCTCTGAGCTTTTATGTCGCATTTTAAGTAATGATAAGACAAATTGTATCCCATTACATCAGATGGGGATTTGAGACCAGTCATCATAAGAAACATTATAAAATATATTGAAGATCTTCGTGAATAGTGTTAATAGACTCTAGAGCAAGTAGAACACAGTATTTGGAGTGAAAGCCAAATAGCATTATGAATTATGATTTCTGTTTATGGAAGTGTTTCTGTTATGAGGCAGAAAATCCTTATTTTCTACCCATGAATTTGCTAGAAAGCATTTTGAAAGACAGCACAGGTTTTGGGATTGTGTGGCCAGGTTTTTTAGGGGAGCTGAGGGGGCACTATAAGGGCAACTTCTTTGAAAAGCTGACAGAAGCTTCCCTTGTGTCAGATAGAGCAAACATCAGCCAGTTCTAAGACAGACTCACTGCTGGCCAAGCCCACCAGTGATGATGGTAGCATATCTGGGATAACAAATTTCAGAAAGCATAAAATCTAGACCACAACAGCTGGCAGAAAGAAGCATGTGAATATATAAAAAGAGCCTGGTAAACACCCAGGTCAGTGAGGAAGGAGAGGCAGGTTCAGGTACTGGAGGTGGTTCAGGTACTGGAGCAGAGATTCCCCTGCAGCCCATCGTGCAGCCCATGGTGAGGCAGCTGTGGCCCTGCAGTCCATGAAGGTTCACACTGGAGCAGAGATCCATCTGCAGCCTGTGGAGGACATCATCCCACAGCAGGGGAAAAGGGTGAGGAGTCCTCTCTCTGTGCAAAAAAAGAGTGGTAGAGACATGTGATGAACTGACCACAGCCCCCATTACGTGTTCCCATGAACTGCTCCGAAGGAGGAGGTAGAGAAAACCAGGACCAAAGTTAAGCTCAGAAAGCAGGGAGGGGTGAGCCGACGATCGTTTAGGATTTGGTTTTAATTCTCATTGTACTTTCTGATATGACTGACAACAAATTAAACTAATTTCCCCAAGATGAGTCTGTTTTCTCTGTGGCTGTAATTGGTGAGTGATTTCTCCATTATCTTATCTTGATCCATGAGCCTTTCAATCTATTTTCTCTCCTCTATTCCGGTGAGGAAGGGAGTAACAAAGTGAATTTGGTGAACACCTAGGAATCAGCTGCAGTCAGTCCACAACAGTACTCAAAAAGGCAAATACTCAACAAGAGATAGGGAGAATGTATAGAGGGTTCTGTGAACATTATGAAAACCAGTAGCACAATTACCAGAGTGTGCTGGGGACAGATCTTCCTGCTCATGGTCATTTTGTGAGGAGTTAATGAACAGTTACTCAAAAATACATGTTATAATAAATAAGCAGACAGGACTCAGTTTTCTCATGCAGGAAAGCCAATTCTTTTTTCACAAAGCCCATATTTACAGGAAATATCAGAAGGCACTATGTTAAACCTAACTTGTCCGCAATACAGTGAAACTCAGTTCACAGGTTGGTAAGGGCTGTTGTATATGTCTATCAAATTTTCTCTCTCTAGATAGGTTTATATATTTTCAACACTGATTCTCATGGGATAGATTCATTGTTTATGCAGGTGCAAACTTCTTTTCCTCTCTAAGAATAGGTTGTTGTGTTCATTCTTATAATTTTTCTTTATAGGAACTTACAAGCTACTCATAGCTTAGCTAGAGTAGCAAGGCCTAAACCATATTTTATAAGGCCTTTCTTTTATAATATCTCTACCTGTCTGCAACAAATAGGAATATTTGTCAGCACATTACCTGTGAGGGTATCACGTATCTTGGTGAAATGTTCTGTATAAAAATACTGTGCTGTGAATCAAACAGTATGTGTGAATGAAGCAACCCAATCTGCCTTTTTGGAGATGGTGCTTGCCCCAGAAATTAAAGTGATAAAGAGTCAGGGGACAACAAACATCATCTGGATTAAATGATTACCAGGAGGTTGACACAAGAATTTGCAAAAAAGGAGCAATATGAAAGGAACACGAAAACATATAGCGGAGAAGAGACCACAGAGGCAAACAGGGCAGTTTGCCCTGTTTGCCCAGGGCACCCCAGGGCTACACAACCAGGAGGGGATGGGGAGAGTGGGGTGTCTCTGTCACCTACAGGTGTTTGGGCTTATTTAGAAAATGGACTTTCAGAATGTGGAGGTCCTCAGTATTGGATCCTATTTGTTGTATTGATGATATTGGTGTCATTCACTGATTGCTAGTTGTGTTGCTAGTTAATAAACTGCTTCAGTCGTGTTTTGATTTAAAACCATGTGAACTGAGCAGTTTTTGTCTGAGACAAACCACCTAATTTTTGACAGACTTTCTAGATCTCAGGGAGAAGAAGATGAAAGCACCTGTCATATACTGTATTTCCAAGTGATATGGAAAATGAATGAAGAGAATGTCAGAAATGCAAATTGTGTGTGGAAAGCAAGCATTCCCAAAATGAGTAAAGACCTTGTCAGAGAGCTCAGTACATCAAGGGTGTGTGGCTGCACACGCATTCATTCTACATCTTAATGTATTTCCATTTGTTAAACTCAGTTATAAATTCAAATTTTAGTTAAAAATAATTATAAAATTTCAATAATGAAAGGAATTTTTTATCAGCATTAAATATTTCTTTGATAGACATTTTATCTTTTAATTAGTTTTCCATGCAATAATTCTTTCTCTTAGAACAGCTTTTATATGACACTGTAGGGATCAGAGACCAGAGCTCAGATATGAGAGATGATAATATGATCATAATTATTTTACCACCTGAAACACAAAAGTAAATTTTCCAGTGGGACTAGCTGTTGGATGTTTGTTTCATAATAATTTGGTCTTAAACTAAAAATAAACTTAGAAATCCAGACTATTTAAATGAGAAAATGTGACAGCTAAATAATAACAACATTATTATATGGGACATCAAAATATAAGAATTCCCACAGAACTGTCAATATTCTACTGTTTTAATTATCACACAACATTAAAACAGTTTTAACACTGTTTAGTGTGACATAAAAGGCATTTCTTCACTTCTCATAATCAGATTATTCTTAATTTATTTCTCTTAAATCAGGATTTTTTTTCTTTAAACTTTTTAATTTATCTAAGTTGTTAATAAAATTTCATTTAGAAGATAGTATTGCTAGGGATACCTTTAGAAAAAAAATGTTTTTGTTTTAGAGGAGACAATGACATTGTGAGAATGGAGAAGATTTTTGAAGTCTGATTTTGTTATGTTGTTCATAAGGTATTCAACCAAACACTCAAATATTTGTGTTTCCTGATTTGATCTTATTTGGTAAAGTTCAAAGCAATGAAGACAAGCTGTTGCTAATAACATTTTAAACTTTAACCTGGTGTACCTTTTTTCATCTTTAAATGGCAACAAACAGTAAAGAGTTACTACTCTGAGGATGCAGAAATCCTGGAAACTAATACCCAGACGACTTAAATGGACAGTCTTAATGCCTCTTCATGTTTGTTTGATGATAATGTAGAAGTTGGTGAAAACTAGCAACAACAGATAATGTCTAGTCACTTTGGGGATTCACATTGCAAACTTCTGGTCTGCTTGAACTCTTTTAGTCTTAACAAAAATTCTTCATAGTGGTAAAATAAGAGTATTTACATGCAGGCCTCATTTTAAAAATCTGGCAAAAAGTTTTCTAAATTATTAAAAATACTTTCAAAATTTGAAAAGCAGTTTGTTCACTGGGTATTAGTGAATCAAATAAGTCCTTCTTCCCCAAAACTTTTGAGTTATCCCATGGACACTTCTCCTTGAAATATTGATGTTTAGTAGTGCCCAGTTTAGCTTTCATAAAATGGAATCATGAAGCAAAAATAAAATCATACATTGCCTAAATTTCTATTTTAAAACTTGCTTCTCAGCATGTTTTAAAAAAATACACTGATTTTCTACATAAATCACATTTCATCAATACTGGTATTAAGTCAAGTCAAGATGGGGAAGAAAACTGTCTTGTTCAGGAATAAGCCATGTTGAAAGCATGTCAGGCAGTAGATAGCAAAAACTATACAGCTACATTTTGAAAATTCCAGAAAGAGTTCTTCAGGGAAAGGGGTATTTGTCTGTTTTAACAATATCATGAGTATCTATTCTTGGCAAGCAGCTTTTTGGGCTAAATGTTTAATTTTTGGATGTGTTTGGCTCAGCTGTTTTATCTCAGCACAGAAAATTCCTCTAGAGCCGTTCAAATAAATGTTTCTGAATGTAACATGGACAACTGGACAGACTCACCCAGCAGGCCCATAGGACACTCACCACACCCAGCTCACGACAGTCACTGCCCTGGTGTGCCTACCTTTGCCAGTGGCTGTGGGCACAATAAATGTTCTGGCACCTGATGCCAAAAATCGTAAAAGGCTACACTACACAGCACAGGGCAATCCAGTAAATGTTCACTGCGTAATGTGTACTCTAGAGAAAATTTATGTTGGGTCTTAAATGGATTCAAGCTTGCAGTAGAGCAATAGTCATCTCTATCTGGATGCTTATTTTCACAAAAGTTTTATAAAATTCCTTTCGTTCTGGCATCTTTTCTGATTTTGGTCGAGATTCTCTACCAGAACCACAGATTATTAGGGATGGAAGTACACTTAGCTGAACACTGAGTCATAACAATTTTTGCTCATATAATTTCCTCAGACACTTAGGAAAAGGAAAGAAAAAAAAATCACAATTTCAGATTTTTCCATTCATTCATTTCCTGCTTTTGAAGCCAACTAAAAAAAAACCTAACAACCAATCAAAACACACAAACAAACAAAAAAACCCCTAAACCTCACACAATGTTGTTTTTCTCCTATTTGTTTGGTTTGGTTGTTTTTTTTTTAAGTTCAGGCATTTTGCTGATTATGTACAGATATCAAAGAATTGTTTGCCAGAGAAAAAAATGTGCCCAAGTTCAAGTATTTCGAGTTGATATACTTAAAATAAATGTTTGATGATTTTAATTTTAAATTACATTAATTTGCTACCTTTAGTTTTCTGGGGCTAAATGACTCAAGTTTCTAAATGTTATTATTTCCAATCAGAGTTATTTGTTGAATGAAAGGAATAAATTCAAGACACAACTGATAAAATAAAATATGCCTATGTACAAATCTGCAATTAGCTAGAATGCAATATTTTTTATTTAACACTGATAGCAATGAAAATAAAGACCTTCTTATATGCATTCAAGACTGTGGCAGAAATTTTGTTCTTCCTTAAACTTCCAGTTTTTATTTAATTGCTTTCTATTCCACAGTACATTCTGTGGCTATGGAGGACAAATAATTCTCCAAGATATTTCATGATTGCCAGTAGAATATACCAACAAACTATCAAGTCTATTTCTGCAAGTCTGGAGAATCTTGCTTTTAGAAAGGTGGTGTATTCTTTGCAGTTATCATCCTCATACATCTATCTATGCATGAAATTAAGATCTTAATAAATTTGTGACTACTATATGTGGGCAAATCCTTCAAAGTTTTGGAAGGAAGGAGATAGTTTCAAGTAAAAGCTCAAAACTGGATGTTCTTCTGACATGCTTGAATTCCTTGACTCAGGAAAATTGGACTGTTACATCATAGGAGAGGAGGATTTC